>OZ007573.1:56798682-56871182 GCA_963931925.1 Onchidella celtica
GGGAAGCCTGTCTTCGGGTAATGTCGTGGGTCCTCAGAACTTCTTTGACACCGTTGGTCCAGGTCTTCTTTTGTCTGCCTCTGGCATTGTACTCAAAGAACCGCATGTTGTATGCACAATGGGCCGGCTGGGAGATCGGCATTTGCAAGAGGTGGCCAAACCTAATTTATCCTCAGCTGCTCCGTGTGCCAGTGGACTGGTGTTGTTCCCATGTCTCGGATCTTTGTATTTCTAATCCTGTGTGGACATAACGGTAAAAAGCTGAAATTTAAGGTTATATGTAATCCGAGACGCAGACTGCTGAGAACAATCAGCTGACCAAATGTATGTCCATAATAGGATCATTCTTACGACCACCAAATTTTCCCGAGCTCATCTGTTTCTGGTATTGTCAAAAGACATTGATTCTTAGCTTGTCCACAGCTTTGTTTCTCTGCCCTTGTGTGACTGTGAAATTTGAGTGTGCCGTTATCGGTAGTGGATCTGTTCACTAGGCCCAGAACGTACAGGACAGGAGGGGATGAGGAGTCCTCGAGAGAGAGTTCATTTGTCAATGACTTCCAAAAATACAATTTATGTATAATAATTGGGCTTCTGTAAGCATGTCAGGGTCTCTTTCTCACATGTTGTTTTGCTTTCTTTATGTGATGCGACGTACATGTATATCTTTTCTTATTAGTTTCTGATCTTATAGCTAAGGTTAAAAAAAAAGAATCCCTTAAGTTTCGTGGTCACGATTAAACTATATGGGAAATGTTGGTTATTTTTGGGCTGGTTAACAGTAGAAAGAAGCAAGAAAGATGGATAATTATGGTATTGTTGCTTTTAGGTTTATCACATTCTCTGGTCCACATGTAAATTTTGCACTCAAGTCACTAAGTAGAAGTCGTTGTTCACAAGTCGGCATTGTTATTACAGACAACGTACGGGGAGTACCATTTCTGCTTCAGATGCTATAGACATTATTAGTCTTGGTCTCAGGATTTCTGTTTCAAATACTGACGGTATTATCTCTGTCTCAGGCCCATTCTTCCCGTCAAAGGGCTTTGAATATTTGCAGGGATCGAATAAAAATATCCCCTGTTATTATCCGGCCATGCCTCGCTATTGGCTTGGGGTTCTGTGTTTGGTTGGACGTTCGTTGATTCGACAATATCGTAACTGGATCAAACAATCCACCTTCGGAGCAATCCTGCAGAGAAAACCACTTGCCTATGAAGAGTGTTTGCGTAGCTTAGTCGCTGAAATCGTACCCTTGACGGTCAAAAGGGTCGTAGTGTTAACGCACCCCTCCACCCAACACTCTCTTGTCCCTGTGCAGACTCCACTCATTCCTTCACTCGTCAGCAGTCTGACAGTAACAAGGCGCGCACATGCAACTTTCTGTCGTATTGCAGTCGAATCTTAGTTTCATGTTCCTGTTAAGTGCCCAGTTCGCCCGTGTACACCTCCATTCATTCGCCTGTTAAAAAAATGCAATGCGACGAAGTGGCATGGAGCGTGTACAGCCTACGTTTGATTCATTTCATGTATTTGCAGATTTACAAAGTAATTACAGCAATGCAGTCATGTTAATTTGTAATTTAAACACACTTCCGCTCATTTTGCAAATAAAACAACCTTGGCAGTGGAATAACCATTCAAATGAATGTATTTGTTATATCCAAGTTTTTCAGAGATAAATTACCTTATAGGTCCAAGTTTACAACAACAACAGAAATAAGAAGAGGGGAATATTATGGTCCGCTCTCAGGTTTAATCCCTGGTTCTAATCACATGTTCAGAGCATAAACTTAACATGACGCCAGCAATTATTTGGTCCTAGACAATCACATTGTCAAAATCGCCGGTTTGGAATATTTGGATGCTCGAAATTAGCTGAAATAGTAACGGCTGGCCTTTTTGTGTGTGTGTGAGTGTGTGTGTGTGTGCGGGCGCGTGCGTGTGTGTGTGTGGGTGTGTGTGTGTGTCTGTGCGTGTATGTGAGTGAGTGTGTGTGTGTGTGTGGTGGCGGGGGGGGGGGGTGTCGGTCCGTTTCCATCATCGCACATAATAGAAACAGTTCATGGTAGGTGCCATAACCCTAAACGTGGGTCTTTAATCCAACGGTCTACGGTCCTGGTACGGTCATTCAGAAACCTTTCATGACATGAAGGATTTAAGAGGTAGTAGATACTTATATTTGTATCGGAATTGCAGTTCGGCTTACATAGATCACTGAACTTTCTGGAGGTTTCCTTTCTGTCCCACCGCCCCAGGCCACTTGCCCTGCTATCGGACCCGTGTGGATATAGAATTTGTGTTTTTATAGCGTGTTAAACGCAGGCGCTGGTATGTTAGACACGTTCAGACAGCTGTCCTTGATAGGCGACTGGGCTAGTCACAAGTCAGTGTGATCTGGGCTGTTTCCCAAGTCCTGTCAGTGTGAAAGTGCTTGGAGAGTGCACAGTACTGATGGCATTCGGGCATCGTTTTTTTTTTTTCTTTCTTGGTGTGTGGGAGGGGGGAGGGCATAAATAGTTATCTTTTTATATTATTCCTGCTTCGGCAGTCTTTTCATCCTCTTCCTACTTGTAAGTTTTCTGCCTCAAATCCACGTCATTCCCTTGCCTGTTTCAGTCGTCGTTCCAGCACGCCTGCTTCTGCATCCTCCCCTTCCTTTCTTCAAATTCTCCTGTTTGTCATTCACATTAAATCCACCCCCCTACAGCCTCCAAGCCAACAGTCGTGGACCCAAGGTCCTTCCATTTTCGCAGCATAACTGCAATTTACAGTATGAATCACTGCGAGGTATGAACCGCACAATTTCAGTCATTCACACACACACACACACAAACAAAAAACATGTCCGTAAATCGCGTGTGCAGATCTGCGGCAAACACCACAGCTAAGAACAGCGTCGCACCATTCAAACACGAACTACCCTCGTTCTGAACTGCCTAGGAAGTGCCAGATAAAATGCAGTAAAGTCAGCAATTTTGGTTATTATTTGGTTAACCCTGCACTTTTCCCAACGTTGTCCTGCCGTTTGCGATATAAATATTTTTTTTCAGTGTAAATTTCACCCGGCCAATTGTTTTTTTTTTTTTTTTCTAACTTGCCAGTTCATGCTGAGGAGGAAAAAACAACAACACAACTTCCTATGATGTTGTTATTTGCAAGATAGTTTCTTCTGTCTCCTGGACATTTGGCGTGTGATTTTGCCCTTCTTTAAGAGTAAGATGACCTGGAATTTTAAGTGATACATTCAGGCAGTGGATGATTATCCACTTTAATAACAATGGCAAACTATGCCAGTTTTCACTGCTGGCATAAAACTGCACATTCAGCCTAGGATTTTATACCATCTAATGTGATAAAAAAAAAAAAAGCAAGAAATAATGAATGATATTGGTGTGCAGCCCGACTGATATTAAATTTCTGCCAGTAACATTTTCACTTAAAAAGGATTTATGGTCATTCTTATAATAGAAACATCTAATGAGGTGGGCGATACACAGTATAGAGTAACATTATTGGACATAAAGTTGGATATTGCTTATTCAGCCATAGTTGATACTGTCTGTCTGCAGACTTGGCACCTTTAATTATGACTGTCATGAGATACCTCCTATTTTGACGGAAGGTTCTTTCATACAATTATGTTGCTGTTGTACTCCCAAACGTATAAAACATTCGATACTGTTTAATTTACCGGAAGATGGTTCCGCCCATTTCTGCGACTGCCTCAGCCCGGGACATTGAATACCGCTAAGCCAGTATGACATTGAAGTTTTTGGGGAGGGCGCTTCCATTGACTGATCCAATCTCTTACATTCAAAATCTCTAAGCCAGTTGTTTTGCTTTAGTTGTCCAAAGGCAGTGATTCCCATCCCGTGAACAGTGGCCCAGAGTTGGTCAGCGAGGAGATTTCTGAAGCATGAGCGTTGTGCCCGAAAGGCTTCTCATCTAACTGTGAAATTATTTTCCAAATTAAACATCCTTAGGAAAGCGCAAATTGCGTTAAACAGTCCCCGTTTCAAGCAGACGGGAACAACAGTGTAGGAAATTAATGCACAATAACTGCATTGAAGCATGCAAATCGTTATGGTACGTGAAATTGTTTGAGCACCCTATAAGAATGCTACTAAATACATTACTTTAAGGGGCATATGCAATGAAATGCAATGGTAGAAAAGCCAGAGGATGACCACATAGATGATGGAGTGATTCCATCGTGGAGACACTTACAGAACACCAAATATCTTCATAAGGCGCCAGTCCTTCCCACACGCTCACTCCCCTCGACATGCCAGGGGTAGAGACCGAAATCTGCCTGTTGATTTAACCGAGTTTCAACGTATTTGCAAAATTCACAGACACACTGTACAGTACTGGCCTTTTCCAATTAAATTGTTAAGTTCACTTTTATTCGATGTTATCTGTAAGAATCTGAAAGCTGCAAACTAACCCAAAATAAGATAACGAAAAAACCGTGAAAGGCACAAAGGATAACCGTTATTGTGCTAAGGCGCCGTTAAGACAAAATTCAAACTAAAGGGAAAAAAATCCTCCCAAGAATACAAGACGCAGCTGAGAAAAAGAAGCAGAAGAAGAAGAAGCAGTAGTAGTAGTACTTTAACAAGCCTCATCAGCATGTAGTACAGGAGTGAGATACTTGGATGTGCGCGTAGGATTGGGGACATATTATAAGCATTTACGACGTCGGGAAACAACGTTGATTTGCCATGTCAGAACATGTGATAACATTGGGGTAGATACCAAAGAAAGTTTGCGAACCTTTGGCTTCGGGAGAGAACTGGGTACATTCATGTCATTTCAAGCGCTGTTCATTTCGACTGTTATCTCAAGTCTTGGGCATGTTACCTATATCTCCCCTGCTTGTGGACGCCAGGCCAAATTTGAAGACGTCTTGTCGACTTTACGACTGTTAGGGACAACACTTTGCCGGGTACCCAGTGTTCGTTTTGTTAATTTCCAATAGACGTTACTCAAATCAGTGAAAGAAACTGCTGATTCTGTATTTATGGGTACCGGGTACACACTTAGCAGTAGCAGGCGTAGTGGGTGTGGGAAAGAGAGGATGAAGAAGGCATAACAAGAAGAAATGGAAATGAAATACGAAACATTGCAGTTGATGGTGCTCTGAGTCAGATCTGTCTTACGTCTATTTTGACTCGGTGCGCGAGGTTTTCCCTTTCTGCCAACTTACTCAAGACAGTTTTGACGCGCCCGGTCCCGTGAGACAGGCTTGTCTCCTTCTGGCAAGAGTGCGCTAGGGTCTCTTTTAACCCCATAGTTCATTCCTCACTCTGAAACTGAGACAAATCAGACTTATCTCAGAGCGCCAACCAGCCTCTCATTTAGTTTAAAACATGCCCATGCAGGCGCACATACGTATACATTGCCAGACAGAAAACTGCAGAAAAAATAAATTGAAAGATCACAATGTAAGTGACGGGCGGATCATTTATATCCCACATACACGTGTTTTCATTCCTCTAAGTGTTAACATGAAAGAAATTAATCAGTGAAATCAGTGAAGAAATCTCCAATATTGCATTACCGATTACCCTTGGTACTCTGACATTAGACTCAAGGCGTTCATTTCTATACCTCTCACCAGCCATTCCCACACCCACAGTTCTTAAGTAAACACAAGTTCAAAGCTTTCATATTTTAGAAACCCTCTGTCTCTCTCTCTATCTCTCTCTCTCTCTCTCTCTCTCTCTCTCTCTCTCTCTCTCTCTCTCTCTCTCTCTCTCTCTCTCTCTCTCTCTCTCTCTCTCTGTCTCCCTCTCTCTCTCTCTGTCTCTCCCCCCCCCCCCTTTTTTCCGTCAGGGAATTTTACTTTGTAATTAATTCTGATATCCTTTGGTGGTTTTGCATTGGCAATTTTGTGTCCTAGTGCATGTCTACGTGCCTGTCGATTTAAGCGTCTCTCGGGTCAGGTTTTTCTATACCCTTTTAGCTCTGCAAACCATTTCTGTCTTGTGTGAATTTATTGAAGTCCCACGGTCTGATTTTTCCCGGAAACGTTTGTTTCACAATTGTTATCATTAATAGGATAAAAAATAAATCGGATCTCCAGGGCAAAGACTTAATGTTATAATTATAGCAAAGTGCAAGATTGCGACGCAGGAATTTAAGCTGTCTTTCAGCAGACCTGTTTTCTTAGACACCTGGAAGTATCACTGTGATCATTCTGGTACTTTGAAGAAGTCAATAATAAGGGGAAGGGTGGAGGAAGGAATGGTCAAGTTACAGAAAGCACCATTGATAACTATCAGTGATTGATAACAGTATTGTTTTTTGTGTGTTTTGAAGCAAGGCGGTGGAGTAACTGGAGTTATATGGAGTGACTAGATGAGGAGCCCGGCAGTAACCGGGATGAACCTGTGTTCTCACCCTTTTCTCTCCCTTTTCCGGATCTAGACAATTTTCCATAGTAATCAACACTCAACGGTCTTAGTTTAGCACTGCTCTCTGCACGGCACTACGCACCAACTGAACGCTTGTCAATATTGTCTTCCCGCGCGGTGGACTTGTCGAGAGGAGCGCAAAAAGATAATTGTATTTTACATTTTTTACAACTTTTGAAACTGGTTGCCTGAAAGTAACTTGAATGAACACAAGCGGTCGACACAAAAGCGATTGGGCTGGATTAGTTGACACTTTTGAACATTTATTTTATAGTTTTTGAAACTGTCATTTAAGCCTTAGTGTTGATAAAAAAAAGTTAAAAAACAGGGTTGAAATTCCACCATAATGAATTTCTGCCGCCACTATTTTTTGTCAATAAGGTACAGTAAATAAACCTGTTCGTAAATTGTGTATTACTCGTAGGTTTAAGGTTAGGAAAATAATTCGGCAAAGGGCGGTGGAAGGGCGTTTTGCTAAATTTTGTTTTGTTTTGTTTTGTTTTTGCTCGAAAATTTTCAACCTTTTTCAACCACTTTGAAACGATTGCATGATCTGATTGTAAACTGGTATGGGCCAAAAGCCAGACGGAGAAATGCGATATTGTTTCTTTTTTTTAAAAAGGGGTGGGGGGGGGGTGACATTCGATGTCTGTGATGTTGTCGTAACTGCCTGGAAAGGGCTCAAGCATTAAGTACCAAGGCTTGATACTCGTTACCTTTTCTCTTCACCTCTCGCGATACACAGGTAGGCATATAATATATTTGGTGTACCTGCGCTCTTCGTCACCCCCTCTCGTGCGAGCCACAAGGAAAGCAATTTATAAAAGCCGGATCGATAATGGCTTCACGCGGTCTCGCCCTGGCGGATACGAGGTTACAAGGGGGGCGACTCGGTCACCGAGAAAGAGAGGGAGTTCTCCCCTTCTTGTCCGGACTTGCTCCGAAAAAATGTCCCCTTGTCGTCGACTGGCGCTTTACTTACCCAAGTGTATAGGGCTAGGCTAGCGCCCTTCAGCCATAGCAGTCGAGGGACGGACACTGTTAGTGGCTGGATTTTGTGCCCCTGCTGGACTTCGTAAGTTGAGAAATTTAATGAAATTTAGTACGATTTTCCGTGCATTATATGCATTATGGGGGTTAATAATTTGTAGTAGTGTTCAGTTTTGTTGATAGAAGGAAAACACTCTTGGAATTGGAGCATGTTGAGGTATTGATTTAAATCGATATGGTGTCGATCCATCGATCTGAAGGATCAATGGCGATTAGGCTTGGGGGCCTGTAACTATGTGTGAAAGTTACAGGCTTCGTTCGTACATGCTCCAACTGGATTTAGTCTGTTCGTCTTCCACCTTTCCACTGAAGTTTTTAAAGTTTGGTTTTGTGAGGTAACTTACGTCATTTAATTATGTGTATGTGCTAAATGGTTCATTGGAATGCGCTGTATATATTTGTTTTGTTCTGTGTGAAATGTGTAGCATTGCAGGTAGCAGGTACGACAGACAAAGTAATGTTTTCCTTCTTCGGGTGTGCTGTTGAAACATACTCTGTGCATTAATTAAAGAGGACACCGTGTCTTGTTTTTACACAGATATACGTAAAAGAGTACAGGGTGCTCACAAAATACATAATCTTTTTGTGTTTTCGTTCAAGCCCAGAGTTCGGACAGTAAATTCACCTTCGTATTTCGAAGGTGGAATGAAATGCATTAGCTCGGAGTATGCAAAGTGGCATTTCACTCGCCTTGTTCAGTCGGTAGAATTTTCCCTAATAATTATCATCGTACGTACCTTGTTTTCTTATATTGTGAGACCCACACGAGTTATTTTCGGCAAAGGTGGGTTTATTTAGGCATTTGAAATGGATTTTCCATTATGCGTTCATGAGGTAACTTTTGTTGTCATGTAGAACACGTCGGTTACCCTGATCATTAATTTTGTGCACAACTATGCTCGGCGCAAATTATTCTGAACATTAGTTTTATAATCATAAAAAGCATATTTTTATGTGTAATTAAGATCTAACATTCTTTCAACAGTTCAGCAGTTTTAAGGGAACTCATCAAACTCAGATAGTGCTGTCTAAATATTTGCACAGGTCCATTTCCTAAAAGTCGTATTCCTTGCACCCTGTGCTTCAACACTTTCATAGTGATATTCCCAGTAATGAAGATAGCGTGTCAGGTGTTTCCTTAAAGAAAATGTGGACTCAGTTATGAAATATTTTACCCCCAAGTCCTTATATCATAATTATCTTCCATATCATCTGGTCATCAAATGGGCAGTTTCCAGTTTTCAGTTGCGCTGCTTTCTTAAGCCTATCAGTAATCTGGCCGTATACCACAAACTTCAGTGGTACTGTTACTCATAGCGAGCTACACACAGTGAAACAGTTCCCCGCCTTAATCTCTGTGTGGAGTGCACGTCTTGAACAATGTCCGGGTGTGTTGGGGAACTTAATCAGCGATTTACCAGCGCACTGTGTTTGAACATGTCACCTTAAATGGCTACACGTGATAAAGATTTCAGAAAATGTAGTCTCTATTTGGATATTGATAGGTCGCAATCCACCCACTTTAATGAAAATGGAGGGAACATAGTTTGTAATTTTTTGTCCCCAAGTCCAGGCATGCATAAGACACTGGCAGTTACACTGTGGCACTTTTACTAATGGCTAACAACATTCGCTGTGTTTTAGCCACCAACGTCTCCGCCCATACTGTGTTCTGTGCATTGATCTTCAATAATGACGTGTCTTTAAACAAGCAAATCAATATCTGTGTATGAAATCCGTGTTCCGGAATGAAGACCACGCGAAGTGACGACACAGAACAACTTTTACTAACAAAGCGAATGCTCGTTAGATGTTCCTTTAAGGCTTAACCCTTTCACAATCGATATCATTTCTCATTCAGCACTTTTGATCGACATAAACCCGTATTCTCATCTATGTAAATGTTTGCTGAAGAGCGCGAAGCCATCGGGCGTATCAGAGTAAGCTTTCAGTGTCATGGGAAAGGCCTATTCAGTTAGTTCTGTGAATCATTTAAAAGCCCTCTTGGGAATATCTTTACGATGTGCCCATTTGGGTTTTACCGCTTGATCGTTTTCATTCTTGATTAATAGAGTGGGTTCTGAGGGTATGTGCACTACAAAATGAGTTGATTCGTTTTCTTTGAGTGGAGGTGGGGGAAAAACGGGAAAACAAAGGGGGGGGGGGTTACGAGGCAGTGTGTATGGTGTTCAAGTTGATTAGCTTGTATGCTTTGATTTCGTGATAGGATTTTATTGATTTGTTTGAAAGTACCTGGTTTTACTGTATCTTCAATCATAATGTGTGCCCAGAGAATCCTCCCCCTCCCCCCTCTCCCTTTCCTTCAACCCAACTCCCATATTTACAATTAATATGTAGTACAAAATACACGAGGAAAGCCTCGGCTGACCGGTTGTGGGGAATAGAGTCTAAAGCCCTATCAGAGTTAGTAGAGGAAACGCCTTTACATGAAAAATGAATATACCGTGGGTTTTCCTCGGATGACATCTGCAGTAACAGCAACGACAACAGCACGTCCTAACAAACTTGGTTTCTCTTGTCATACAGTATTGGCATTTTATGAGATCACTATTGGTTATGTCGTGTCCATACTCGTATTTTCTCACCGCCTCGTCACAAAGTAATCGTACATGCCCAGCAAGTTCTGTTCAGCTTCCCATGGTCTTGATGATAAAAACCGGAGCGGACTGGATACACCATTATAATCTAGTCTTAATGAGGGATTAAAACTCTGAAACTGGGTGGTAGAGGAGATGGAATGGAGATCAGAAAATTTATTAGTGTCATGATCTGGCTATTATTTGGTGTTTGGATTGCGACTTTCTGACACCGAATTCTGTTTTTGTGCTGCGAGTTGCGGATGGAGGGTGGTTATGTCAGGAGTTACATCGTCAGCCATCTGACTGTACCAGACCTTTGTCTCATAGCCCATGTTTTCCTAATATGGAGTGCTGCTATATAGCCGGCAAGAGAAAGAGAGAGAGAGAAGGGGGAGGGCGAGGGGAGAGAGAAGGGAGATGGTTTGAAATTATGCTGACATTCCCAGTTGCGTGTTTAGAATTATTTCCATATGATTATTTTGTCCAAAGCTGTTCATCTTCATTTAATCCCTGACTCTAGCTCCAGTAAGGTGGATTGGAAGTGATTATCTAGCGACAGAGCCAGGAAGAGAGAGAAAGAGGTGGAGAGAAGAAAACAAGGAAGGAAGAAAGACTGTGTGGCAAACGGTGTGTGGGATTTGTGAACCTGACACCGCCAAGATCAGTTCAAGTAGTTACAGTCATGGACTGATGATGTGCAAGCGTAGAATGCTACTTTAGTAGTTTTGAATTTGCTCATCCAGGCCTTATAATAATAATAATAATAATAATGTATAGCATTTATATAGCGCATATCCATTTAAAATGCTCTATGCGCTTTACAGAAACAACATGTCAACCACAGAGCAGAATGGAGCTGCCGGCGAAGAGCTCAACACACTGCACTGCTTCTTTCTCTCTCCCTGTCTCGCTCACTCTCTCTCTCTCTCTATCTCAGAGCAAATTGTAACGCAGCCTGTTAGGCGCAGTTCACAACTCACAACAGTTCACAACTCACAGCAGTTCACAATTCACATCAGTTCACAACTCACATCAGAAATAATATTTGAATATTTATTAATAACAATATATATTTAATAATGAATAATAAATTCTGGCGGGGGGGGGGGGTGATATGGATAACTTTTAATCTATTAATTTCAATTTTCAATTTTGCCCGGGCAGCGGCCTTTCGGCCTGCTCTTTACGATTTCCAACTGCCAAGGTATCTTTAACGTGCGCAACGTGCACACGGGCCCTCCGAGTTTTTTCGTCCTTATCCGAGAAGACTAGGTACTCGATCCTACCCCCCAATAGGACCAGGGACTTGAAAATATGAGAAAAATCCAATTTCCAACATGCCTGCACTGCCCGGGTTTAGAACCCGGGACCCTTGGCACGAGAGGCGAGCACCTTGCCTCTAGACCACCTTGTCCCCCTTATGTGGTTGATTTGTCCGTGAATATGCTACTGGAGTGGTTGATAAAGGGAATGCAATCGTGCACTACAGAACACGGCCGTGGCATCTTGGAACAGTTTTGGTAGACAGATTAGCGAGCTCTTGAGGCATGCAAGCGATTTCAAATCAAACATTATCTGTCGGCTTTCTGGGCATAGATTCCTGACCAATTTGGAAAAAGAGAACAGATAGCATTCCTTACTTGCCAACTACAATGATTCTGCCAACTGTGTTTGGAGTTGGAATTTTTTTCTCTCACGTCTTTGACTGCAGTAAGGAAGATGTACTCACTGGCTTATAGTAGTAATCGATACCTACCGCCTGTCACTGCAGTGTGACACAGACATCATCAATTCGTTGTGCCCGCACAGAAGGATGGAGTCACCAGATCTGGCAGACTGTTTGTGAACGATATTGGTGAACTGGAACTTGCCAGAATGGCTCGTTTTGAACACTTGGAATGCATGTCATTTACTGACCCCGAAGAGCAAGATGTAAAATGTTCATGTTTTTTTCTTTCTTGTTATACCTCAGTGTTTCTTCCGCACAAACACCCGCGCGTGCTTCCGCATCGTTCACGTCGATGTCAGCGTGAGCGCTTGCGCTGGGTTCAGTTTGTTTCAGTCTCTGATGTCTCGATGCAGTGGCAGTTGAGTACCGGTACCTGTGTTATTCCGTACTCCTGGATATCGATAGAAGTCACTGAAGCTTGAGCCTGCATTGTAGTCGGGTCGTCGATACATTATTTAGACGGGATAATAGTCCTAATAGTTCAGCACGAGTTTCTAGGAAGGCGGTGGCTACAAATGGCATCTATAATGTCCTTGTTCAGTTAAACCTGTAACATACTTCACTGGTTTTGACTATAACTGTAATATAAATCATACAGTTTGTAAACTACAATAGGGAAGTACTTTATTTTAGCTTTAATAATTAAGTTATTCTTTGTATCATATGGTGTTGTTGGGTTTAAATTTGACAGTCCTGAAATTACCGACTGTAAATTAAAAACAGTGAATTATTTGAATAGTTTTTTATTCTGTGTATGTATTGTATTCACATTGTATACAACTGAAGTTTTTGACATTGTCTAATATTTTTAAAGATCATGGTTTTTATTACCATCAGTATGCTGATGAAGTCGAACTATATCACCCTGGTACGACTTTAGGTCATGTTGACAATGTTATAAAAGATAGTGAAAAGTGTATTATGGACACAAAAGAATGGATGAACCAAAACAAACTAAAGCTAAATGAAGACAAAACAGAAGTTATGATTATTGGAAAGAAAAGACAAATTACTGCAATTAAAAATGTAAAATTAAATCTTGGTGAAAGCACTGTAGCAAACGTGAATAAAGTTAAAAACTTAGGCACAATTTTAGAATCAGATCTCAGCATGGAAAATCAAATAAGTTCATTATGTCGATCATTAATGTTTCAATTAAAAAACATCAGCTCTATTCGTCCATTCATATCCCAAGAGGCAACTCGAATACTTATCACTCCACTTATGTTTTCAAAGCTTGATTATTGTAACTCTCTGCTCTTTGGAATTCCGAGCAACAAAATAAAACGCCTTCAGATAATTCAGAATAATGCAGCTAGACTGATTTTTAGAAAATCAAAAAGAGAATCTGCCTCAAGCCTTATTGACCAACTTCACTGGCTTACTGTTGAAAACAGAATAAAATTTAAAGCTGCAGTTTTGGTTTACAAATGTCTTGAAGGTTCAGCTCCCTCCTATCTTTCGGAACTTTTGAAAAAACATGAGTCTGATAGAATTTTAAGATCTACTACAGAAAACAAACTGGTTGTTCCCAGGTGTAAAACATCAAATTATGGAGATAGAGCTTTTAGTTGTTTTGGTCCCTGTGTGTGGAATTCTTTACCACAAGAGGTTCGAAATTCTGCCTCTCTAAACATATTTAAAAACAGGTTAAAAACATTTCTTTTTAAAAACTGAATTTTATAACTTGCTATGGATGTATAAAACTAGTTTGTCTGTGTGTGTGTAAGTTTATTTGAATGTGCTTTTATGATTTTTTACTGTGTACAGCGCCTAGAGCTTTTAATGTTTTAGTCCTGGCGCTATATAAATGTATATATTATTATTATTATTATTATTATTGTGCGATGACTGTACAGGTATTACGTGAATAAAAGCAATTACTCCTCCTTGGTTCCACAGACTTCTACTCTAGTAAAGTGTTGTAGTCCTTATGCCTTTTATAGTTTCAGTTGACAAGTACGCCTATCGGAGGACAAATTACACCAGGCAGTGCAAATCTCTGTAGTTTAACTCTACAAGGTGACGCTAACATAAAAGTTCATCGGGAGTTGTAATGCATTTGATCGTTAACCTGTGACTTGAGGTGAAAACGTTGAAGACAGTTATGCCAGGCAGAGATTATGCGGAGACTTTGGGGTTATGGAAGGACAGACGTAAAGAGTTTACACATGCATTACACAGCATGAGTGTGTCGCTTTTGTTGAAGTCAGTGTCGTCCAAATAGACGGTCAATGTGGGCCTCTTCCATATAATATGATCACGATATGGCACATGCCAGACTTATGCCGAAAGGTAGCTAACGGTTCGTTGCATTCCTGAGCATGAGAGCTATCAGATAATATGACAGAGAAAGATATGAGCCTATAGGAAAATGTAATAATCCAATAGAATCATAATGGCAGAAGTCACCAAATGACAGGAAAATAAAGGTTTTTTTTTTCTTAAAGAATCTCAAAAGCGCCGTAAATGACTCATTCCATTACCGTAGAGCAGTAACGATAACTACATCGATTTGACGAGCGGTGTTTGGCAGTTGAGGTCGGGGACTAGTTTTAGATAAAATCTCTGCGTTTATTGAAGCGACCACAGTGATCTTGTCATTAAATGTCACGGTGCGTCATGCGATTGTTGAGTTTGAAAATTGGTGTCTTCTCATGATGTTGTGTGTAAACCGAAGTCATTGTTCTTCTCTGCATTACCCCAGCACAGTTTTTTTTACAGTACGTTTTCAGCAACTGGTTTTCACAGAATCAGATTTGCGTTCGGTATTGTTCTGGGGCAACAAAAGAATGATCTTTGCCGTTTTGTATGTTTACGTAGGTTGTGCATGACAGAATGTTGTACTCGATGTTTTGTACCACGTCTTTATCTATACTCACAGTGCCTACACTAGTGATTCTCTGGCACGAAAAGTACCTACCCTACGGCAAAAGATCGATAATTCCACAATTGACTCGCGATTTTCAGAATAGGTTGGTCTTCATTATTATACAGTGTTTATATTGTTCAGTAAATAAGCTGGCGTATCTTATGCAAAATGTGTGGGAATACATGGGCTGGCTGCTTGTGACAAACCTGATTGTTTCTTTGTCGGTGACGTTTTTCCGCATAGACACTGCAGCATCCATTTTTTGTCGACTCTGGACAAGACATCTATTATAGGAGATTATCATATTCAGATAACAGGGTGGGGGCATCAGCGATCAAGTCATCCATAGAATAGAATTTCCAATATTTCCTCGTGAAAGAGTGTTGCAATCGTGGCCTGCCGTTTTTTTTTTTTTTTTTATATTATTGTTCAGATTGAGATAACTTTGG
The DNA here is from genome assembly GCA_963931925.1 of Onchidella celtica. Taxonomy (NCBI): domain Eukaryota; kingdom Metazoa; phylum Mollusca; class Gastropoda; order Systellommatophora; family Onchidiidae; genus Onchidella; species Onchidella celtica. Next base: position 56,813,805 of record OZ007573.1, read on the forward strand.
AAGGACAACTTTATTGTTTCTGGGTCTGGATTCTCAATTGTTTTGTCCATTATTTCCACATTTTAAACAACAGGGACGAAAAGTTGTCGATTTTCACAGAATTTCGATACAACGCGCACCATTGTTCAGATATTCACGCGCTGATAAACACAGACGGCCTGATTAAATAAACATTCACAGAAGACGATGGTGGATTGTATTATGCCTTTTATTCGGGGATGGCCATGAACTGGGGGCGACAAGGCTTGTGCCACTCCTATTATTGTACTAAAAAGACATTTATGGAGCCACGCGTCAGGATAGTGGAGTTGTTGTTGTTGTTGTTTTTTTGCGCGGGCGTAAATAATGAATAAAAGCTTCCCCACATTTGTATGAGAAAGTAGAAGTGTCAACTTGGTGTCTATTAAAAAATCATTTACGCCTAAAAATGTGTGGTTCCTATTGGCTATTCACCGCTTTGCACCTTCCCTGAATTGTAGCAAATACGACGTGGATACCGAAAACGGAAGAATGATGTTTGTATTTGGCATGCTGCAAACAAAGTGTCAGCGTAAGACATGGATTCAGTCATTTCTTTTTTCCATAATGCATCATCTGCGATATAAACTGAATTCCAGTACTGGGATGTGTGATTGCGACTCTGCAAATCCAGACTGAGAAACCGGAAGCACCACGTCCTTCTCGAATTCCAGAGACTACTAAAATATTTCTATTAATGCATCATAGTATCATGTTGGTCTCTTTCGCTCTGTCGTTATTGTTGTCGGTGTATCCATTACTCTTGGCGATCAAAAATATGAGTTGTAAATTGGTGAACTGTCAGGGTCCTAGTGATGGTATTCGTTTGAGGAATGTTTGTTCTTGCCAAGATGTTTGTCTTGTGACGGAAGCTGCAGCTTTTACAGCGAGTTTCAGTACACTTGACCAAAGAATATACATACTGTATTTTTCCTATTTACCCTGTTTCTGGCCAGTGGTTGGTGGACGCTTCTGATGGGGCCTCCTTCTGTCCTGTCATTTGGTTGGTCGTCTTGCTGCTTCCTAACATTTGGTCAGTTATCGGTTTTCTCCAAACTCATACTGAAATCCCTGTTTCTCGCGCAATGTTCTTAGTCATAGAACCAGGGCAAAAAGATGACAGCGGTTTACTATGTTTTTAGTGTCACATTCAGTTGGATACTCCGCCGGTCAGGGATGATCGTAGGATTTTGTACACTGACTCATTTGACTGTCTGTTCTGATGGAGTACAGTAGGACGTTTGTGGGGGCAGAGAGGGAGGAGTCGAGATGATAATTCCCAAAATGAATAGAGCAGTTAACCCGTTGTCGGAACGCTTCCAGAACTTTGTGAGCTGATGTGCGATTTCTGACACTCAAGATTTCAATTAAGTGTATTATGTTTTTTAATTATTTTTTTTCCAGCTGTCAAACCGTGATGAGGAGATAGACAGATTGACCAGAATGTTGGACGGTGGACGCCCCAGTGACGTGGTGGCCCTGGAGGCCAAGAACAGGGCTAATGAACGTATGATTTCTCATCTCAACATACAGGTGGGCACTGGGTGTTTAGATCTCTCTCTCTCTCTCTCTTTCTGTGTGTGTCACGCCAACACATATTCTCTCTCTCTTTCACTCCCTTCCTCTCTCGCTGCCTATCGCAATCTCCCCCCCCCCCCCACCCTCTTTCTTTTTCTCTTCTCTCTGCCTCCTCCCACTCTCTGTCTCTCTGTCTCTCCACTCTCTGTCTCTCTCTCTCTCCACTCTCTGTCTCTCTCTCCACTCTTTGTATCTCTCTCCACTCTCCGTCTCTCTCTCTTTCTCTCTCTCTCTCTCTCTCTCTCTCTCTCTCTCTCTCTCTCTCTCTTTCTCTCACCACTGGTCACGCAAGGGAGATATTCTTCACCAACCTCTCACTGATCAATATGGACAACTGAAAAATACATCTTCTCAGTTAGTTGTCATTATCATTGACTCTTTAAGATCAATCTTATACATGTACTAAATAATCCACTCCTATGGGCACTGTGTAAACTTAAATAAAACACTGTGCTAAATACAATGGGTAGTATTTTCTAGGCAAGTGTAATCATAATGTATTCCCCCATGTTCTCCAGGTGGACTATCTACAGAACAAGACCAGAGAATATGAGCGTAAACTCCGAGAGTCCAGTTACCACTTGGAAGCTGCCGAGTCAAAAGTCAGCAACTACCACAGCAAGGTGCAAGACTTGGAGCACGTCCTCACAGACAGGGAAAGGATGACTAAGAAGCTGCAGACTGACAAAAACATCGTGGTGGAGGTAGCGGATAGAGAGATGAATGAAGCAAAGGTGAGATGTTGGCATGCTGATGTCAGTTGAAATAGGAGCTATCTTCTAAATAGTACCTACATTTGTATATTGGGATTGGGTAAGTTCTCCCCAGCATATGAGATTTACAAGGGGTTGGGGGGGGGGGGGGTGTTCTGCGGAGCTTTTATTTGCTTTTCACTCATGGTAAGGTTTGAAAAAGGAAGGGGAGAGAGGCCAAAAATCTTCCAAATCAAGCAGACATACTTTATTTTATGGCCCAAAGTTTACTATTGTCATAAGCAGTATTTTGTATTCTGTCCATGGAATTTCATCATTCATAATTTTACTTTCTCCCAGTCAGTTTCTCCCCCCAAAAATATGTGAGAAAAAGGAAAAGAAAAGAAAATGCCACTCCTAACTATTGTTTTTTTTCATCATTGCGGTCATAGGTTCAGTTTGTTTTTAACGAGGATGGAAGAGGATTGTAATTTGTATAATACAATAAATATGAAGTTTCCAGGCGACAAGTTTTATTAGAGAACATAATAATATTCTGTTTAATGAAAATATCATCAGTTGGTTGTTGGAACCTCATTAAAACTAAACTCAAAAACTGTTGTTAGGGGACCGCAGTGTTTTACCTAGAGAGCTGTAGCTGAACAGTGAACACAGCTCAGTACTTTCTCTATTTGGCTTTGTTATTACACTGCGGTCCCTTAACAAGAACTTTTGATTTTAGTTTTAATGAGTTCCAACTGAGATGTGGCCATAATATGACAATATGAAGTATATTCTACCATGCCAATAATAAACTTGAAAGATAAGATAAGATAGAATCACTTTATTATCCCATGGGGGAAGTTCTCTTTCACCCACAGCGTTTAAGATCACATGTATGGGACACACATCTTATGCATCACTGCATGGACATATATCCTAACTCAATAAACTCAATAACAGGCACACATGAAGTGACATGCGAAGGAACCTTAGGGAAATGTGGCACATATCTAACTATAGTGTCTTGTTGAGGCGACTTGTGGAGGGCAAAAACGATTGTCTGTATCTTTCACTGTTCGCTTGAAAGTATCTCGTAGAGAATAGATTTTAAAGTGTGTACAAGTTCTTCTAACACTTTGCCAGCAATTTTCTCAGAACATACTGATGTGGAGATGGACTGAGGCAGCAATTTTTTTTTTCTTTTTTTTTTTTTAAGAGCTCCGATTGAAATGCGATTTTGAATGTATTCATTCAGTGCATGACTCAGTGATCACTAAATAAAGAAATAATAGGTACCTAATTAAGCGAACAGAGATGAACAAATTCAATTTTTTATAAATATATAGATGCCTATAGAGGTGTGTTTGAACATAGATACTCGAAGGAATTAAAAGTGAAGACCAAGGTAAATTCATAGATAAATAAATAAATAGATGAGTAAGAGAAAACATATATAACCAAGTAAATGAATACACAGCTGTCTATGGGGACTATCCTGGGAATCGGACCCAACTTGAGTCTTTTATATCCCAGAATTGTTAACTACTGAATCCTGTGTTGTCGGCCTTCTCGAACCCCTACTGAGGCAGCATTAAGATGTCCACATATTCCAACTAAACAGACACTCAGTCTGAATTAACTAATACCTTGTTTAAACTATTTCCTCTTTTCACTCACCAGGACGAGCTTGAGAAATCTCGACATGAACTGGAAGATTTGGATCTGACAGTGGCTCAACTGAAAGCTGTGAGTGTTATTCCTTTCGTTGCAGCAATGTTTTTTTTTTTGGTATAATAGATGCCATTTCCCTTTGATATTCATTTTCTGTCATCCTTTAAAATTCTATGAATCCTTTTTTTTCCTAAACTGCCAGAGAGCCACACATATCTATTTGAAATATGTGAGTGTGCATGAGAAAACCCGGTATAAGTCAGCAACATGACATTTTGAGTTCTGTACATATAATAAAAGACAAGACATTTCTGATAAATTGAAGACAATGACCCCCCTAAAACAAGATTTTGAGAAAACGGCATTTAATCATATTAGTGGCCACAGCTAATTGACCAAGTAATATTGGAGTGATTGCTGTTAGGAGACCGTAGTCTAATAACTAAGCAGTTATAGAGATCATAGTGAGTAGTGTTCACTGCTCATCTACAGTTTACCCTGTAACATGCCACGGTCCCCTAGCAACAGCCGAGTCGGAAGTTTTTGGATCTTGTTAGGTGACCGTAGTCTAATTACAAAGCCGTTATAGAGATCATAGTGAGTAGTGTTCACTGCTCGTCTACAGTTTACCCTGTAATATGCCACGGTCCCCTAAACAACAGCCAATTTGGAGGTTTGTGTCGGACCCATATTTTCACTTCAAAGCCGTTTTTCTCAAAATCAGCTCTGCCGACTTATACCGGGTTTTCTCATGCACACTCACATATGCATTTAGAAATCTTTAAAAAATAATCCATATTATTGATCATCACTATAACACAGGCAAATATATACTGTCTAAAGTGTCCCATCAGAATAAATGATTTTAGATCTTTGTGTCTAAAATATTTCTTGCTTTAAAAGTTAATTTTCCATCACACTGTAAGTCAATCACATTTGTAAGTACCTGAAATAAATTAAAAAGTAGGCACATTACATATCGCTATACCTCACTGGCTGGGTTTTTATAACACATAGCATAAATTGTTGTCAGCACAGATGTTCACAGACATGACATTGTGGGCCACTGATTCCTTGTGCAGATTACTTTATAGAACTGTGTACTTCCAGGAACAAAATCGCCTGATTAAAGAGCAAGGTGACATGAAGGCCCGCTTATCCACCCGTGAAGCTGACAACGTTCGACTGGAAGGTTTAGTGGATCGTATCAGTGAGGAAAAGAAACGTTTGGTGCAGCGAGTCAACAAGCTGACAGCTAATGGTCAGTTTGTGGAAATAATTTTCTGATCAGTGTTATCCATGGACATAATTCAGGGTTCACACAGGTCCCTAAAAGTCCGTAAAGTCCTTAATTTTCATAAAATAAAAAATAAGTACTCAAAAAGTCCTTAAATTCTGAAAATGATGCCAAACTCCTTAAAAAGTCTTTGAAATTTGTGTTTCAGTTAAAACATTTGAGATTCAAATCTTCCAATTGCACACTGGATAATTGGTACTTTGAAATAACTGAACTTTTCAGAGTGAATTTACTGTGTTTGAACTCTGGATACGGAAACATTCCATTTCGATGAGTGCTGCACACCACTTGTATAGTTGTAATATTTCTTGGTCACAGACACACAGGTCCTTAATTTGTTTACTGTGAGTCCTTAGGAAGTCCTTAAATAGTCCTTAAAATTAATTTTCAAGACTTTGTATGGATCCTGATAATTACTTAAGTGGATCTCTCTCCTCGCTGAGCAGGAAATCTCTGGCAAGCGTTTGTCTGGGCAGTCCTGGTCATCCTCTTTGTCACATTTTTGAAGATTTCTTGTTTCATGATCTGAGCAAACCACCAAGTTTATATGTAAAACTTAAACATATATAGCTAAAAGCATTACAGTAGTCAAACCACATTTTTTTTTTTATCTGCATTGTATAGAAAAGTCGTTTGTCATTAATCCCAGTTCTCTGTCATTCTGCGAGCCGTCTCCCATTCCAGTTTTTTAATTTATGAGCCATAGAAAGACAATTTTTATTTAACTGATTAGAAAGAAATGCAAAAAAAATCATATTTGCCGCTAAGTGAAGTAAATCTATACTCTTGCACATACCAAGGGTTAACTCTCCATCATATGGAAAACTTATTACAGAGATATTTATGGCGATATTTTAGCTTGTTAAATGCTGATATGAACTGACAGATGACTTGGTTTTCAGAAAATCTGATGGGATATATTTCTTTCAGAAATGGGAAAGCACCAGTGTAATATGCAAAAGCACCTTTTTTTGTGGAGATCATTCTGTTGCTAATGATCAGTAAACTGTTTGTGTTTGTCCACAGAAAAAGAGCTGGTGCTGGAAATTGAGAGATTAAAGAAGAAAAATGGACCAATAAAGAAATCTAAAATTCCCAGCAAATTAGACATTTTTATACGCACCATAGAGGAAGATAGAGATTACTACAGGGCACAGGCTGAGGATTTCCAGGTAATCTGAGTGACCATGATTGAGACTGGGCAAGACTGGTGTCTTTTACTCTATGTTTGAGGCACATTCAGTCTATAATATTGTTTGCCCTCGGGAGACGAATGATAATTTTAATATTTTTAACAAAAATTGAAATATAATACAGTTGAATTTGAAATTATTTTGCCCAGTATTGTCATGTCTGAGGCATCAACAAGACTCGTGTTTTAACTCTTTTCAGGCATTTCCAAATCTGTCTACATATCTCGTTTTCATAGCTAGCTCTATATTGTAGGCTACCTCACACATTTCATGTTTGGACAATAAGGTATTTCTTATCAGTGAACCCTGCAGATGCAGTATGGCAGTTATCAAAGAGTTGTGCTGTAGAACCTAAATTCACGGCTGTAAGTCAAATAGTGCATGATTATTTTCTCATAACTTCACACTACTGTCTGTAGGCTAAAGATTTTGGATTTGTTTCCACTCTCAGGCACTACTGAAAGGCGAGATGCCCAAGGGAATTTCCAAGCCCACTCTACGTACCAGATCAGCATCATCTTCCAGAGCCCAGAGCCCAACCAGGAAAGAGGCAGCAGCAAAAACGGCAAAGAAGGTGAACCTGCTTGTCTCAGATGACAGATCTTATTTGTAGAGACCCATTCAGTGAATCTGATTTATCCTTTCCAGTTCTTGCTCAGTAGTCAATGGTTACTAGTCACCATTGCTGATGGAACTTTAAAACCTAAATTCGTTGGAAGAAGAATAATGTGTTCTTTGTGAAAGAATTGGATGAAGATTGAAAAGGACAGAATTTGTGAAGGTGTCTTTAAAAGTTGTTTGCTAATGAAGACCAGTTGTTTTGCCTTCATGAGCTGTACACCTACTATTTATCTGACAGTCATAAACAGTTACATTCATTAAGTTCAGCATCCCGCTGCAACATGTGAAGTGTTTGAAAATGGTCAACTGGCTTCCATAGTTTGAGCTACAGTATTTGCAACTCACAAGATGGAAGGATTAGAATTCAGAGGTCCTCTGGAAACCCATATGGCAATCACCAGTCTGAAATCTCTTTACAGGGCCCCTCTGTAATTAAACCCAGACAGAGTCACACAAGTTACCGGCCAGTGTGCAGCATTTGGTTATCACTTCACATTTAGTGTGCAGATTTGTGTGTTGTGTGTTTGAGTTGTGTAGTGTTGCAGGGTTTTTATTTCTATGGACAACACCTTTCAGGAAGAGTAATTTGATTTCATTTTCACACAGGTCTGTCTTGTAATGATTTGCCTTTCATTATGTCTGTCTTATAATGATTTATTTGCAACAGGACTTGGCCCAATATGAAGCCATCATTCGGGTCATCGAGGAAGAGAAAGACTACTACAAAAAGGAATATGAAGCCCTCAAAGCTGCTCGCAGGTCAGGAGCTCCCATTAAGGTCATGCCAAACAGGGTTAGTAAGTTTTCAGTCGTTGCTATTTTTGCTGTATTGATTACATCATTTACAAAGGATCAGATTTGACTTAAAATTAAGTGTTAGTGATCTTTATGTGGCTATTGAAGTACTGTCAAAGAAGTTTGGCATCTAATGCTTGATACAATGTCTGAGGGGAACAGTGAAAACACCTTATTAAAACACAATGCACAGTTATTGTTAACATCTTGGGAAGTAAATGTTTATCGATAAGATTAACCCATTTCTCATACGTTTCTGCAGACTATACATGTATCTGGAACTGGGTCTTAGAGGTTACTCTCAGCTGTTTGTCACCAGCGTATGAATATCATGATTTTAGAGTGCTATGATTTCATAAACTCTGATTGCTTTTTGCAGAGTGTTACTGAAGAAATGGAACTTGCCAAGTTAACTAGAGAAAGAGATGAACTCAAGGCTCTGCTGGATAAATTTGAAAGACATATGGCAGAGGTAAAGAAACTAACACTTTATGAACTCTACAGGATGAATTAATGGCTATATATTGTACACATAAGACATCCAAACAGTATTTGCATTATGAATTATCATCATATATATAAAGCATCTACCCAGTATCAAGAAATTCTTTTGCTTTGGAAAATTCTGAAGGCTTTTACAATTCCCAGGGTTTCAATAAGATCTAGAAATGGCAAATGGAGAAATCTCCCATTAACTTTGATAAATAGAGGTGTAGTATGTTTCAATTGTTATATGTTTCAATTGTTATATGTTTCAATTGTTGGCCACAGAACGCTGTAATTTTGTTCTTGCTGTCAAAATGTTGTCAATTAAGCAGTCTGTGGTTGCCATGGATTGTGTACATAATGATTTGGTTTTTCTGTTTGTCCAGATTCAAGCAAATGTTAAGGTGCTAACATGTGAGAGGGATAAGCTCAACACAATGTATGAAGAGGTAAGAAAACATTTGGAAGTTTACATATGATTTGATTGTCAGCGATTGCAAGTATTCATTTGGGCAGAATCTGTCATCAAAGTTTGGAGAAAATTTACTGCTAAAACATTGTCCAAAATGAGACATGGGTGAGGGTTGAGATTCCATGACTCTCTTCGCCATAGACTGAAATAACATGGCCATAGTTTAAAGAGAGCATGTTATTTACAAAGATTGTTTTTCTATTTTCTAGTAATAACATCTGATTCTGAGCAATCATGCATTATTTCAGCTTTTGGGTTTTTATATTCCATGATGTGAGACTAATTTCTATAGTTGATTGAAAGTATAAGGATTTGTCTGCAGATTTTTATCAGTTGTCAGTTTTGAATTGCAGTCAGATGGTAAGAGAACGACATGAATAATATTAGCATATGTCCAAATGTGCAGTGAGCTCACTGTTTTATTTCATGTGTGTTCAGACCAAAGATGAGCTGATGAAAGTGCGACGAGAGCTCATCTCTTCTCCCAAGCAGTCCAAGACCTCGCTTGCAGCTCAGGCCATTTTGAGGAGGATAGAGAATGAAAGAGATGATGCCATTGCTGACCTGAGGAGGATGACCACGGAGAGGGACAGTCTCAGAGAGAGGTTAAAGGTCAGTGAAATGCTGGGAAGTGAAAGTGGAAAACATTTCAGGTGTTGGCATAGCATTTTAAGTAGCTTTTACATAATTACACGATACATGCAGATTTGTTACTGTTTATGGAGACTTGGAAGGCTGTCACTTCAAACATGTAATGGGTTCACTGAAGGCAAGACTTTTTTGTGCATTATTGTTCACCATCAAATAGTCATGCTGCTTGTTAATGATCAGATTTGTTTTTGTCACTTCGTGACCATCTAGTGTACTTAACTTGGGGTTGGGTCAGTTTAGGACAAATGTCAGTGCAATGATCACTTTCCAAAACCGGGTCAAAGTTCTTTATTTTAAAACATTGTTCTGTTACCATTATCATATCCAGAAATGGTTGAAAATTGTAATTTAAAAAAAAAAAATTCATGCGTTAGTTAGTTAGTTGTTTTTGTACAGATCATATTATTTGAAGATGAGGAATTGATTGAGGAGAGAGAACATTTTTAGTGGTGATTTGTGGTTTGAAACAGCAGCATTGGTTTTTATAATGAAGAACTGGAGAATTGTGCCAGGCATGTGACAGTGATGTCATGTTCAGTCTCTCCTACTGTGTTTCAGATCGCCACTGAAACTTCTCTGTCCGATCGGGCAAAACTGGAACAACAAGTTGAGGATCTGGAATCCACATTGCACACTGTAAGTATCTGGGTCATTAAACAGTATGCTTGAATTCAGGTGGTCACCATGTATTGGTACATAGGTCAGTTGTTATAGCATCAGCGACATTGCCTACAAGAACCAACACCTCTGAAAAATATTATGTAATATTGCCCGGGCAGTGGCCTATTTGGCCTGCTTTTCTCAATTTCCACATGCCAAGGTATCTCTAATGTGCGAAATGTGCATGCGGTACCTCCAAGTTTTTGTCCTTACCTGAGAAGACTAGGTGCTCAATCCTACCTACCATAGGATCAGGGACAGGAAAATATGATAAAAATCCCAAAATTTCAAAATGCCTGCACCGACCGGGATTTGAACCCAGTGCCTTCAGCATGAGAGGCGAGCCCTTGCCTCAAGTTCACCATGTACTATCAAATAATGTCAAGTTGTACTATCAAAGTTGTTTTTTTCCTGGCCAGGTTGAGCAAGAGAGGAATGAGCTGATGGTTCGTATCAACTCCCTGAAGGATGAGGTTAAGATGATGGAGGAACAGATCAAAGATCAGCTGCTGAGACTGAATGAAGTGGTGGATGAATCCAGCAAGAACAAGTCCTCATCCAATCAAATGAAGTATGTGATGAGGCTTTTTCAGAATTTTCTAGAAAGGTGCAGGTTAGGGTTTAGGGGCTGTTACAGGAGTTTGATTGCCCTTGTATGAATGTAAGATCATACAAAAATCAAATGTCCACCATATATCTGAAGGAACAGTCAGATTGTCCATACAAAATATCGTGTATAATGTTCTCAGAGGTCGTGGCCTTGTCATAGACATCCACGATTCTACTGCTTGTGCACTTGTGGGGAGGGGTTGTAGTCAAGCATATGAACGGGGTACATGTGGATAGGGGTTAAATCACCAAAATTAAGTTTGTATATTTGTGGATGGTCCCAAAGCAATACTTTCTCTCTAAACATAAATGTGAAATCAAGGAATCACTTTGAGTCAAAAGCGGAGTTCTAGTTATCCACAATGTTTTTGGTTTAAAAGGTCCACAAGAAGAGAGAGAAATACATGTATTCATCACATAAATGTCCAAAAAATTATAAACATTCCTATGGCCAAGCAAATTTTAGCTGTGACTGAATATGTAACCTAGCTTGGTATCTGTGAGTCTTACAGGCTGCTAGTGGAGGAGACAGAGAGGACTTTGGAAGATGCTACTCGTCGTCTGACCAGGCGAGAGGAAGAATTGCAAAATCAGGGTCATCGGGTTAACACTCTGGAAGAGCAGCTTCTTGATACCCAGCGGGTTAACCAGGTAACAAAGATCTTTTAACCCTATCACTAGCATCAGAACAAGGATGTTACAGTAACAACAAAAGCAAACAGCCATTTCTTTCAATCAACAGAACAGAAGCTGACATGTCGAAATCAGTCCAAATGTGTGCTGTTGTTTTTTTTTTCAAATATGAAAGAAACAGAAGTAAGAACATTAAGATTCAGAGTTATTGTGTGGCTCCGGAATAGCCCTGTGGAATAGCCCTGGAAATTGTGAATTAGGGCTAGCATTCTCTTCTGATTTAAAAAACATTTAAAAGTGGGGGGGGGGGGAAGATTCGCTCATTTTTCATTCATTTTCTTGCATTTAACGCGCTACTTTCTGAGAGTAGAAGAGTAATACATTTTGTAAGAGGCCTGAAATGCATTTTAAGTGGAGCTTCATCGTCGTGTTGATCCTTCAAATTCATATATTGTCCTTGGAAAATTCAGTGATATAATTTGAGGCACTGCAAGGTCTCTTTGTTAAAAAGTCATATTCCTGTGCCTGAAAACTGTCTCATTTATGGCACTTTGGGCTCTGGTGGGTTAAGTAGCTCTGGATTTAAACATTATAATAATAATAATAATGTATAGCATTTATATAGCGCATATCCATTTAAAATGCTCTATGCGCTTTACAGAAACAACATGTCAACCACAGAGCAGAATGGAGCTGCCTGCGAAGCGCTCAACATACTGCACTGCTTCTTTCTCTCTCCTTGTCTCGCTCACTCTCTCTCTCTATCTCAGAGCAAATTGTAAGATATTCTCCAGGGACCAAGAAGGTTATTTTCTTTCTGCTCTTAACTTTGCCCTGGCCTGGGAAATAAAATTCACATCTGGCATTAAGTCCATCATGATTGACCATCCTTGGTCAATTGTGCCATGCAAAGGCAGAGCGACGAATGTGCTTATTTCGTAGTTTTGAGAAAAACACAAAAACATGCTTGGCATAGCCAGTCTGCATATATATATATATAAATACTTTTATTTATGAGTTTGCCCCACCAGAATCTACTATTTTGGTAGTGATACATCTGTCGGCCTTTGACATCAAAGAATTCCGTGTGAGACAAGTTCATAGAGACACTAAAGTAGAGAAAGTCCATGACATCAGTTAGGTCCCTCTGCCTTTGCACTGCAGAATTCCCCAGTGAAGATTTATGAACCATCTACATGTCATGTACAAAGTGCCTTATAAAAATTGGCACTGGAATTTTGGTGAATCTTTTTCTTTCTCTACGATCTTTCAGATTCAGAAAGAGGAGATTGATGTGCTCAGATCAAATCTGAAGTCAATGGATAGAGAGAAGGATGCACTTCAGGCAGCAGTGGATGAGAAGGCAGAGAAAATTGCCCAATTGAATGGCCAGTTACATGATAGAGTGAGTGGCCAAATCTGGTTTGTCAGATCTCTTCAGGCTTGCCAGTGTGTAATAAGCTCTGCACTTTCATTTCTTCAGACAATGAGAAAATTTCTGTTTATTTCAGAGTTTTCAGAGGCCACCTAAAGCCAAGCATGCAGGAAAAAGGGGGTGGATGTGGGCTTATAATATTTCGTCAATACGTAATGTATAGCCCTGGAATCAATTAAGTTTGCCATAACTGCAAGACATACTAGGTATAATTATTTCCTTTAGCTGGCGGTCAGATATCTTGGATATTTTTTGTATCTCACCCAGACTGATCATTTGTGTCATACCTATGAATTACCGCAACTCATGTCTTGAATTCCTCAGAAATTGTAACGTTTTGTTGTTATGCCACTTTAGAAAATGTTGATTTGTTCATGATTAACTTCCTATTTCTCTTGGTGTTGTCAACAGGAGAAGTATATGGGAGATCTGAAACTGAGGATAGGGGAGATTGAAGCACAGTTGGAGTAAGTAGTAGCTTATTGATGAGACAACATAGCGGTAAATTAACATGTCGACACAGTACCCTAAGACTGTAGTAACTCAAAAAATTCAAAACATCAATTTTCATTTATATTCAACTACTTTCAAAGCCACATTGAATTATCTTGGTTACAGACTCTAAAGCCAAAATATAATGGAATAGCAAACTTTCAAAATTTCATCGTAACTAGACCGGTTGTGCTAAAATAAAGCAGTTTTTTGTTTCTCCTGAAAAGTAGCCAAAACCGATTACTGTAGTTTTAGGAAACGGCAGTGATGTCACAACTGCCCAAGTCGCGAAAAGCCCGAAAAATGATGGTTGGGGTTCAAATACGAAATTTTAGGTATTTGTAAATTTAGATTATTATGTTTGCTATTGTTTTCTATGAACAGAATGATAACTTTTGTCCCAACCATGAGATTTGCTCAGTTTTCTCAACTTGGATGGCTGTCATTGATTCTGTGTCTTTGCCTGAAACTTGTTGTGTTATTTATGTCACTCTTTTTCATGTGAGATTTTCTTAAGCCATTCCACAGTCCATTTGTAATCATCGCAGATTAGTCTCAGTCGTCAGGTCTATTTGTCTTTATTTTTTACCAATCATCCTAGTAAACACAACCTATAATCAGGTTTCCCCTCTTGACAAATTATTTTAATCAAAAGACCCCAGAATATCCATGGGGTCACCGCAGAGCATGGAAGAAAGTAAAAATGCAGCCAATAATCGTTTCAGAATTAACCCTAGTCCTGCGGGAGGCCACTATATTGGCCTCCCCGCGCAACACGGGAGGCCATTATTTTGTCCGCCACGCTTAACCGCGGGTCCTGCGGGAGGCCACATTTTTGTATAGCAACGGTGCGCCTCGCGCTTTGTGTATTCGGTTGCCAAGGCTGTCGTCGTTTTTTGTTTTTTTTCCACACTATTTTCGTGTGTATATCTATCCTGTCACCCCTACTATATCTAACAAAATGGTCTCGTCCGATTACGTTTATTACGATGCAACTATTCGCAACTATTCGTCATACTCGTGTAATAGTACTGACGGTCTGAAGTTTGAACTGGGGAAAATCTTGGGGAAACTTTTACTTTGATGCTGGTTGTCGTCTACATGTGAAATGAGAAGAAAGGGGCCATGTGCGTATTTGAGACGCCGTTCTACGTCTGTAATTATGAATTCGGATGTAATATTAGGGCATGCTGCATAAGGGCGTCTGTCAGTAGGTTTTTCGTCAGGGAAAACTGGGAGAAAATGACCGACTTTGTTGTTGGTCGTTGTCTTTATTTGATGTGGTAATTAGAGAGATATTGTGTTCCTTTGGTTAAACCGCTCTTCAGTACATGTATGACTGTGCTCTACGACCTGGAACTGGAAATCAAATCTCTCGCTAAAACTAATATCATAGTATGTGGAAGCTTTACATAGCATTAACAGAGGAGGGAGAAGGCAATGTCACGACACATGTGGTTAGTAAATTAAACGAATGGCTTAAAAAATAATTTATTCACCTGAATGGCCTGACTTAGGGACAGAAAAAGCGCAGAGGTCTTGGGAAAATGATAAAACATGTGTTAAACGGCATGTAAATGCAGAAAATTCTTGATTTGGGCCTTCCATTTCACAATAAAACCTACTGCATATCATCACAAGTACTTTATCCAAATATCATAGGGGTCCCTTACGATTTATCCACCACTATTGTTGTTATTGCGCCCTGAAGTATACGCGATACACGTGTTCACAACGACCCGATTGACCCGACCGCCGAGGTTATCGGCAACACGCGAATGATCGGCTGACTGGCCGCTGGCTATCCCCGCACGGGACGTTACGGGGACGAGTTCACTCAACGCGGGACGAGGGTTAATGTATAGTTTCTTTAATATTTGTTCTGTTCACAGCTTTGGAACAATCTTTTCCTTAATTTTTTTTTTTTTTTGGCACATTGGAACAGATTTTCCTTACATGGTCTTTTGCACTGTGTATGCATGTTTTATTTTTGAATGGACATTTCTAAGTTGTGTCATGGTGTTGAATGGTTGTCTATATACAGACACGCCAACGAATCTTTGAACATGAAAGAGAGAGAGCTGAAGAGCATGAGACGTCAGCTGGACTCCTTGTCCGAGGATTTGACGGAAACTTCTAGAACCAAAGATGTGACTGGTCGTGAGAACAGAAGACTGCAGGATGATCTGGGAGTCATGACTAAAGAGAACCAGGTAATTGTCAATTTCTTTATCAGCCAGTGCTGTTGTAGGGTAGCCACTCACTACAATACATTTCAATATATTTCAGGAAAGTTTTGTATGGAGGCACAAGAAAAAGTGTTCAGTGGTTCGTTTGCAAATCATAGTCCGAGAAATGATTAAATGTTAAAAAATGCAACACTTCAAATGTTTGATATTGTTTAAAATGTAGCATGACTGTGCTGGTACACTATTTATTTACCATATAAACGGTGTTTCTTCCAAATCAAAATGAAGTAGATGGAAATGTTCAGTAATGTATCCCTTCTTTTTTCTTTTTTTTAATTTTAAGTTTTGATTTTGATGGATGAGACAAGCTGTCTAAGCCTGCAGCCGGTAGACAAAATTGTTCGGAGGCCTTTTAAATCATGCTATTGTCTATGGACTTTCCTGTGATCAAGGAAAATGTCACATCCAACAGAGCTCATGAGATTTTGAATTTTCCCTAGCATGCGAGAATTTTTATTTATGTAATGTAGGAAAGTAGGACCTCAGCACTGGACACTCAGTATTTTTATCAGCAAACTGAACTAAAGTCCTCACTGAATGTTGTACAGATGTTTTCATGAAAGATCTCTATTGAGATTTAAGTAACAAATTTTACATATTTTTTTGTGTGTAGAAACTGAACCAAGAATTGGAAGAAGCCCTGGATGAGAAGGAAGCTTTGAAAACCCAAGTGCAACAGTACATCCTGGAAGTGCGTAGGATTGAAGATGCTCTGAGTTCAAAGGTAAGCAGTGATGTGTTTATCTGGAAATGTTGACTAAAAGGGGCATGGCGAATGAACAGAGCACAGATAAGTGGTGGGTCGCCTCTAGAGGCTAAAGCTAGGTACAAGATTGCAGTGGCCAAAAAAGAATAAAATAACAAAAGAGATGTGTATTCATAGGGCCTATTGCATGAGAGGGGATGCTTACAAGAAAACTCAGTGAAAAGTTAAAGAGGTATTTTGGTTGGAGATTGGCTACGACTGAGCACAGTGATGGTTAGGGAGGTTGTGTTGGCTGTGTGATGGCGAGGAGTGCATCGTTTTCCTGTGTACAAGACAGCCGAGTGAACCAAGTTGAAAACATAATCACAGTTTTTTTCTCTCTTGGCACTTGTGTTAAAGCCCTTTGCTGCAATCATCTTTAAATAAGCTTCTTTTTCTCTCTTCCAAGCAAAGATCATTATACTGTCTTAAAACACTCTGGCCTTAGTTCACAAATGGGGTTTACTGAAAGCATGGAAACAAAAACAAAACTTTATTATAATTTCTGTCATTGTGCAGGAGCAAGAGAGGACAGATCTTCTTGACCAGTACAGAAAGCTGTCGGTGGAGGCTGAGCAGTACCAGACCACCAGCCATCAGCTGGAGAGTGAGGGTTCAAATCTCCGACTGGAACTGATGACTAAAGACTCTGAGATCAGGAGACTGAGAGACAAAGTGGACACATTGGAGAGAGAAATTCAAGAGGTATTTGCAGGGGGCTGACCTTTTCCCAGAGGCCAAGTTTCAGAGAACAATGTGAAAGATATTGCTGGGGGCGTGTCGCGATGTGGGTTACATGGGGATATTTCGACTGACACTCTTTCGAGGTCCGCTCCCACAATCGACGAACACACAAAAATAAATACTTGCACTCTAGAAACTAAATAAATCAATTGCTTTCAATTTTAGCAGAACTGTAGAGCAGTTTAATTACAGGAATTAATGTAACAAATATAATTATAAATATATATATCAATTCAAAGGCAACTGAATCTAACTAATGGAACTACAGCTTTTATAAAGACTAACGAATTCAATCTAACTACTTGCAGGTCATATGAGTTATATGGCAAATAGAATCCGCGCACGTGGCGACGGATATAACAGTTTAAATTCTATTAATTCAATGAGACATGTTATGATGTGGACATTTCCTCTAGACACGCCATGGAGAATGCTTGTACAACCATGCGTTGTCTGGCGGTAGCTCTGAAACTGTCTTCAAAAGTAAGTAGAACGGTTCACTTTCATCATTACAAATTAGTATAGACTCTCACCATGCGGCCCTCACTGGGAGTGAGAGCGCTGGATGTAAACGCTGTGGGTTTATATCAAACCAAGTAGCTTAGGCTCTGGAGCTTTAAATCAGGCCCCTCACAATGGACTGCTCAACTGCGTCTCCATGTCCCTCATCTGGCTGAGGACTATCGCCGTCCACCTCGTAAATGGATTTTCTACATGTGGCCCAGAACTAAGTTCTGTATGGCCTTAAATACTGGACTGCATCTGCAGCTTACCGTCTAATTCCTGGATTGTGATTGGTGCAACCACTTCTAGCTCAGCTGCCGAACTGAGTTATTTTAAGTAACAGCCCTACGCAACGACCTTGGGTCGACATCAAAGGTCGAATTACTTCAATACAATATAATATAAATTTTATAGCAATAAATTCTTAACATGTTCAAAACCCCGAGCTTTTACTCTGGATCACGGTTTTTCTGTACGTCAACAGACGTCTCAATAACATTTAATTCCTACTCACCCCTTCCCTCTTTACTAACCCTAGTTCAAAACACGAGATACAACAAGTGCTCAGTCATGCACACCTACGCTGTCCCTCTATCCTTCCCCACCTTCTGTCTATCTATCAGGGAAAAAACTGTTCAAAACACATTGTTTACGAGACCAGCTCAAGGCCAAGTTATGCTGGCTCGTACAATAATTACGTTTCTAAAAATTACTTACTGCTCTCGCAAAAATTTACTCTTATGAATTAAATCTGGTCTTGACACATCCCCCACCCCAGTGAAAACTTAGGGTTTGAACGACACAATGTGTACTAAAGTCATTAAGTCAGAATACATTTGGAAGCCATATGGAAAAACTATAGCGTTAACTGAAAGTCATGAAAAAAATTGTTGAGAACGTGCATTCTGAAGGACATATGCGACGTTCTATAATATATGTGGTAATTGTGTATAGTGTAATATATGTAATGTAACAATATCGTTACAATTAAAGTGATAACCTATTTCACAAAGACATACTGTAAAGACTTAAAATATTGAGCATCTAGCTCATAGCTTCACTGAGCGTAATTATGACATATATAACATGTACAAACAATGGTTAATGTAACGTAATGGTATCCTGGCAGCAGTAGGTCTGGTCCCTTGGTTTGCCATTTCCTCATCTCATTGACCCGCAGACAAAGGCATCAAGGTTGTCTGGAACTCAGGTCTTGGTCAGAATGGACGCTAGTGGATAAAGGAATCACATAAATTTTGAGAAAGTATGCCCATAACTTGTAGGACAAATAATGTGAAACCATCCACGGTCTCCGCCCGTGCAGATGCGGGGCCCTCTTGCAGAAGAGGGACAGCAAAGAATACATCTGACGTGATACTGCGTGTCGTAAGAGGCGACTAAAGGTGCAAAGGTCCTGGTCTCCTGAGAAGAGCCAGTTGGCGGTGGGCCAACTACCCACCCTGTAAAAATAAACCAGTTACAGAAACACAAGCAAATACTTTAAATCAGTCTTTTATCTTGGGAGAAGGGGGAGCATCTGCACCTGTAGATTCAATGAAGGACAATGGACAAAGCCGAAAGGACTCCACTGGCCTGACTGCTCCTTCATTAAACAAGTCACTCCGGATTGCGTCGTGGAATGTCCGCTCCATGTATGAAGCAGGAAAGAGTGCCCAGGTTACAATGGAGATGAGGCGATACAGACTGCACATACTTGGAGTTAGCGAGACCCGCTGGATACAGTCCGGACTGAAACAACTTAACTCTGGGGAAAAGATTTTGTATTCTGGAAGGGAGGACAAAAAGCATACAGAAGGAGTAGCGATTATCTTGAGCAAGCACGCCCAGAGGTCACTGAGGGGATGGGAACCCTACGGAAGGAGAATTATATTGGCATCATTTACTACAAAGAACAAGAACATCAACATGAACATTGTGCAGATATACGCCCCAACAAATGAAGCAACCGATGAGGACAAGGACGATTTCTACAACCAGCTTCAGGAAATAGTTGACACATTGCCAAGAAAAGATGTGAACATTATAATGGGAGACGCCAATGCCAAGATAGGACAGGACAATACAGGGTATGAGGACATTATGGGGTGCAATGGTTTGGGACAAATGAATGAGAATGGAGAACGGTTTGCAAGTTTCTGCGCATTTAACAGCTATGTGATTGGAGGTTCAGTATTCCCACACAAGAGGATCCATAAGGCCACTTGGATTTCACCGGATGGAGTAACTGAAAACCAGATTGACCACTTTTGCATCACCCGACGATTCAGACGCTCACTGGAGGATGTCATAGTACAGAGAGGAGCTGATGTTGGATCTGACCATCACATGCTGCTGGCAAGACTCAAACTCCGCCTCAAGAAACAAGGTACCAGAGCAGGAACAAAGAGGAGAAAGTTTCAAGTGAGCCTTCTGGATGGAGACAAGAAGGAAGAGTTCCAGCTGACACTGAGGAATAGATTCAAACCCCTTGTTGACCTCGAAGAGACAGTAGATTTGGAGACTCACTGGGCTAAGGTAAAAGGAGTACTTACATCGACATGTCAGGATGTTCTTGGGGAAAAGAAAGTGGAACACAAGGAATGGATCAGTCAAAAATCACTGGACTTGATAAGGATAAGAAGAGACCTAAAAGAACAGCTAAATGCAAGTCGTACAAGAAGCTCAAGAGTTGGTAACCAGGAAGAGTACCGAGCATCAGCTAAAGAGGTCAAAAAATCAATTAAAAAAGACAAAGAGGAGTTCATAGGAATGTTAGCAGAGAAAGCAGAGAAGGCAGCAATAGGAGGACACATGAGGATCCTCTACCAGACTACAAAGACTCTTGCTGGAAAATATGGAAAACCTGAAGTTCCTGTCAAGGATTACAACAGGAAGGCTATTTTTGGAAAGGAAGCTCAGGCAAAAAGATGGATAGAACATTTTAACAGCCTCTTGAACAGACCTCCACCAAGCAACCCACCCGACATTCTACCCGCAAGAAATGATTTACCGATCAGTTGCGACCCTCCGACTAAAGCAGAGATTAATGATGCCATAAAGCAGTTAAATCGAGGCAAGGCAGCTGGACCAGATCAGATCCCACCAGAGGCGCTGAAGGCAGATGCTGCTGGGGCTGCAGAGGGTCTGCACTCACTATTCTCGAGGATTTGGATCGGAGGCAAGTTTCCAAAGGACTGGAAGGAAGGACACCTCGTGAAGCTTCCAAAAAAAGGGGACCTCAGCAATTGTAGTAACTACAGAGGAATCACACTTCTCTCCATCCCAGGAAAGGTTTTCAATCGGATTATTCTCAAGCGAATACAGAATGCAACAGACCCAAAACTTCGTGAGGAGCAAGCTGGTTTCAGGAGTAATCGATCAACCACCGACCAGATCGCCACGCTGAGAATCATAGTAGAGCAGTCGCTAGAGTGGAACTCCCAACTGATAGTGAACTTCCTTGACTACGAGAAGGCCTTTGATAGCATCGATAGAGAAACACTGTGGAGAATATTGAGACATTATGGAATCCCAGAGAAGATGGTGAACCTTATCAAGAGCATGTACGAGGGGACAAGTTGCAGAGTCGTACACGATGGCGAGCTTACTGACAGCTTTGATATCAAGACTGGTGTTAGGCAGGGTTGTTTGCTGTCCCCATTTCTGTTTGTCCTGGTGATTGATTGGCTTATGAAAGAAACCACCAGTGGAGGAAGAAATGGCATACAATGGACCCCATGGACACAGCTGGACGATCTAGATTTTGCAGATGACTTGGCACTATTGTCACACACACACGACCAGATGCAAGCAAAGACTACAGCTCTAAACAAAATTTCAGAATCTATTGGATTGAGGATACATCCTGCAAAGTCGAAGGTCCTAAAAATTGTTGCACCCCCAAGCGCACAAGTCAGAGTAGGAGATCAACCACTGGAAGATGTAGAGTCCTTCTGCTATCTTGGTAGTATCATTGACAATAAGGGAGGAACAGAGGCAGAAGTCAAAGCACGAATTGGAAAGGCACAGGCAGCTTTCACGTCCTTGAGCAAGATTTGGAGAACCAAGGATATATCTCTAAAAACAAAGCTGAGGATATTCAACTCGAACGTGAAGTCAGTCCTGTTGTATGGGTGTGAGACTTGGAATGCGTGTCAGGCCTGCATAAAGAGAATCCAAGTTTTCATCAACAGATGTTTGAGGAAGCTACTTAAGATCAGATGGACAGACAAGGTCAGCAATGAAATTGTATGGAAAAGAACAAGACAGAGCCCAGTCAGAGAGGAAATTGGTAGGAGGCGATGGAGATGGATCGGCCACACTCTCAGGAGGCCAGGAAACAGTATCACGAAGAAGGTATTGGATTGGAATCCCCAGGGCAAGAGATCAAGAGGAAGGCCGCGCGGAACGTGGAGAAGAGCCAGAGAAAATGATGTGCAACGAAGCGGAAAGACTTGGAATAATGTAAAGAGGCTGGCCCATGATAGAGAGGGATGGAAAGTGTTTGTTGGTGGCCTATACCCTGATCCAGGGTGAGAAAGGCAATGATGATGATGATGATCCACGGTCTCCGAATAAGGTGAAAAATGCTCAACCTCAATGTTTACAGACTATATAATGATACTAAATTAACCGGGACAACACATCGGCTTGTAGATTATCATTCCCAGGTATAGCTCTAATGGTAAATTTGTATTCCTGGAGCGCAAGGCTCCATCGGGTAAGTCGCGCATTTCTCGCTCTGTTCGACTTGAGGAATAGTAATGGACGATGATCCGTTTCAATTATAAATTCGGACATTAATAAGTATCGAGAAAATGCATCGACCGCGTAAACAATCGCGAGACACTCACGTTCGATAATCGCATATCGAGTCTCTCTATCAAGTAGCTTCCGGCTTGCGTAGAAGCACGGACGTAAGGAACCTTCATGCTCTTGGAGCAACACGGCGCCGATACCTTTATCCGACGCATCTGTACGGACGACGAAGGTCTGGCGAATATCTGGTAAAACAAGCAGGGGGAAAGTAGAAAATAAATTCTGAATAGTCTGAAGGGCATCAGCGCACTGAGGCGTCCAGACGACTTTATTTGGAAAATTCTTCCTCGTTAGATCAGATAACGGGGCTGAAAGGGAAGAAAAGTTTGGTATGAACTTCCTGTAGTAATTCAAAAGTCCCAACAAGCTACGGACTTGTTTTTTAGTTTTAGGGGGTTGAAGTTTCAAAATAGTGGATATTTTGCGATTGTCTGGAGTCTGAACCCCGCGGGTTATGGTATGACCCAAGAAGTTTATGTGGGAATAGCCCAAGAAGACCTTACTGGGCCTCGCGGTAAGGCCAGCTCGGCGAAGAGTGGCAAAGACCTCACGAAGGGCCATCAAGTGGCCAGCCCAATCGGTCTGAAAAATACATATATCATCGAAGTAGGATAACACGCAGCGCAGTTCATTTAATAAGATGTTCATCATGCGCGCGAAAGTTGCTGGTGCAGTAACCAGTCCAAAAGGCATATATTTCCATTGCATTAAACCCAAAGGGGTTTGAAAGGCTGTATACTGTTTACTATCCTCTTCGAGAGGAATCTGCCAATATCCTTTGGATAAGTCTATTTTAGAGAAGATAGTGGCGTTAGATAACCGCGCGAAAAGGTCCTCCTGATTGGGAATGGGTTCCGCATCATAGATGGTAATAGCATTGAGCTTTCTATAGTCAATGCAGAAGCGCACGGTATCGTCTTTCTTCTTGACTAACACAATGGGCGAGCAATAAGGGCTTGTAGACCGCTCTATTACGCCTAATTGTAACATTGCACGTACCTCGGTGATTATTGTTTCGTGAGCGTGCAGCGGGTACGGGTACGGTTTTACAAAAACAGGCACGTCTGTCTGGAGACGGATTACATGTTGGACTAAAAACGTACAACCGGGCAGGTCAGTGAACACTGTCGCAAATTCTTGGAGCAGGTCCGTAAGGTCCTGTTTTTGAGACGGCGTAAGCTCATCACTGATATTAATATCACTGATGCTCTCGGAGGCTTGTAATATGGGCAAGGATCTGTCGATACTTAACGGGTCCTCGTCGTCGACAGTAACTAAAGCCGCGTTGGCCCTTGCGATGACATGAACGGAGTCGCCTCGACGACGATCATCGCTAGGCAGGTACTTTTTGAGCATATTAATATGGAATACTTTTTACAGCCCGCGGATGTCTATCAAGTAATTGACTCTGGAGAGTCTCTTTTGGACTCTATATGGTCCCTTCCACGTTAGAAGGAGTTTATTTTGCGTTTGAGGCAAAAGTACAAGTGTCAGATCTCCGACGGTTAAGGCGCGCATTTGGGCGCCCTGATCGCGATAAAATTTTGAAGAACTCGCTCTAGCGCATGCAAATTGCAGAGCGGTTTTGCATGCATTAATAATTCGTTGTCGGAGATCGACAACATATTGATACGCGGAGCGCGTATCATAATCATCGGTTTCCGAACCGGTGAACAATTGACTAAGAATGGCCATCGGGCCACGTGGTTTACGTCCGTATAATAGTTCAAATGGGGAGAAACCCGGCTGTCCCCTCCAGTGTCGCGATGTGGGTTACATGGGGATATTTCGACTGACACTCTTTCGAGGTCCGCTCCCACAATCGACGAACACACAAAAATAAATACTTGCACTCTAGAAACTAAATAAATCAATTGCTTTCAATTTTAGCAGAACTGTAGAGCAGTTTAATTACAGGAATTAATGTAACAAATATAATTATAAATATATATATCAATTCAAAGGCAACTGAATCTAACTAATGGAACTACAGCTTTTATAAAGACTAACGAATTCAATCTAACTACTTGCAGGTCATATGAGTTATATGGCAAATAGAATCCGCGCACGTGGCGACGGATATAACAGTTTAAATTCTATTAATTCAATGAGACATGTTATGATGTGGACATTTCCTCTAGACACGCCATGGAGAATGCTTGTACAACCATGCGTTGTCTGGCGGTAGCTCTGAAACTGTCTTCAAAAGTAAGTAGAACGGTTCACTTTCATCATTACAAATTAGTATAGACTCTCACCATGCGGCCCTCACTGGGAGTGAGAGCGCTGGATGTAAACGCTGTGGGTTTATATCAAACCAAGTAGCTTAGGCTCTGGAGCTTTAAATCAGGCCCCTCACAATGGACTGCTCAACTGCGTCTCCATGTCCCTCATCTGGCTGAGGACTATCGCCGTCCACCTCGTAAATGGATTTTCTACATGTGGCCCAGAACTAAGTTCTGTATGGCCTTAAATACTGGACTGCATCTGCAGCTTACCGTCTAATTCCTGGATTGTGATTGGTGCAACCACTTCTAGCTCAGCTGCCGAACTGAGTTATTTTAAGTAACAGCCCTACGCAACGACCTTGGGTCGACATCAAAGGTCGAATTACTTCAATACAATATAATATAAATTTTATAGCAATAAATTCTTAACATGTTCAAAACCCCGAGCTTTTACTCTGGATCACGGTTTTTCTGTACGTCAACAGACGTCTCAATAACATTTAATTCCTACTCACCCCTTCCCTCTTTACTAACCCTAGTTCAAAACACGAGATACAACAAGTGCTCAGTCATGCACACCTACGCTGTCCCTCTATCCTTCCCCACCTTCTGTCTATCTATCAGGGAAAAAACTGTTCAAAACACATTGTTTACGAGACCAGCTCAAGGCCAAGTTATGCTGGCTCGTACAATAATTACGTTTCTAAAAATTACTTACTGCTCTCGCAAAAATTTACTCTTATGAATTAAATCTGGTCTTGACAGGGCGCATAGTCTAATTACGTAGCCAGATAGAGAAAGTATTGAAATGTGTTCACTGTTCGGCCGTGGCATATAAGGTAAAATACCACACGCCCCTAACAATGGCCATTGGTGAAAGGGACCGGGGGGCAGAAATTTTGGGTTAATCTTTTGCAGTAGTCTACTTTACAAAAGTCACCCTATCACACCCTTAACTCTTTCCCTACGGGCCAGCATTAACAAAGATCGCCTTACTACAGGACATGCTAGGACAAAGCAAGAATTCTATCTTTAAGGTTATACATCACGAGATGTGAATTTCCAACACTGTGGCCAAGGAATACCTTTACAACGTGACAACGCAGACTGCATTATACCGTCTGCTGCTAGGGAAGCGTGTGACACAGCGTGCGTTGTACGGTAGGGAAAGACTTAATAAAAATGTGACACAAAAACGAAGAAAATTGTATGCTGCAAAGCCCCTCGTTAGAAACAAACGTGAGAACCTCACTAGGGTCATTTTTTTTCACCATTCCAGCATCTTCAGTCCCACCAAGCCTATGAGATCCAGGTATCCAATCTGACACGTTCTGTTGCCAACTTGGAGGAGAATCTGCGTGTGACAGAGGATGACAAGCAAGCCTTGTTATCTGACGTGTCGGCAGCCAGGGAGCTCTGCTCTAGGCTGGAGACAGGCAAGGAGAGTTTGAATCGGCAGCTGGCTGCCTCCGAGATGGACAAAGAACAGGTAACTGTGGCTTGTTGTACTGCTGTTTACCTTTGAACTGCTGACAAATGAAAACCACAAAGGAAAAACAACCAAGGTCACAAAGATATGAATATTAAGAAAATTAGTTTTGAAAGTTTGAAATCCACTGCTGCCCTCTAGCAGCTGAAAGGGTGATTTGTAATATGATGTGGATCTGGCAAACTCAGGCTTAAGATGAAAGATTAATTCCTGAGGATGAAAAGTTTCTATGGAAATTGAGATTTGCTTATAAAGTGAAAGAGTCACCATTTTTCTGCATTCAGTTAAAATATTTTGTTTCAAATAATCTTAGAAATATTTAATTTTGATTTTTTGAAGAGGTATAAAAATTTCACCTTGAGCCCGAGTTTATCAGATTCACTAAGATATTTGGAATTGCTTCTCATTTTCAAACTTTGGTTTCATAGAGAGGCTAATGAACAAAACTTATACATGGGGGAGAATTACCGAATATAGCCCGTATGTGAAAATGATTTTTTATTCTTTAGGACAGATTCCAGATGGTATTGTTGACATGCCTTTATGTTTTGTGGTGTCATCTTTTACAATCGCGCGCAACAAGCGCTTCCCGGAAAAAGTTCAGGAAATTTTTTTGTGGCGTGGTTCCATCCCTGTTTATAACTATGGTTATTTTTCATATTTGCAGTAAAAAGATGATACATTCCTGTATCACAGGGATGAGAATGTTCCACAAAGTTTCTGACATCTAGATTTTTTTTTTTTTTTCCTTTAGTCGTTGTCCTAAAATAAAACAGTTTTTGGGTTGTCCTGAAAAGTAACCAAAGCTGATTATTACAGTTTTAGGGAATGGTCCTGAAAAGTAACCAAAGCTGATTATTACAGTTTTAAGGAATGGTTAAGATATTGGCCCATACAAGTATTGGACACTAGCCAAAACAGTGCTGGCTCTAGTTAATGTGAATTTTTGAAAGTGTGCTGTTTGGTTAGTTTTCAGCTAAGGAATCTAGAACCAAGATCATTCAATGCAGCTTTGAATGTAGTTGTTTGTAATTATATAAAAATTTATTTTTCAAATTGTTTAGTTACTACAGACTCAGGGAATGGTGATGATATATTGTGAGTGTTACAGTCAGCATTGTGTCAGAAGTTTCTAGGAAATTCTTCTGTTAGTAGTTCCTATCACAGATATTAACATACATGCATATGATAGCTGAGTACCAAGGGAAAAAAATGATATTTGTTCACTGCATAAAATTTTTCTTTCATCTGCTACTTCTTTGAGCAGCTCCAGAACATCATAACTGACCTGCGGCAAGAGGCAGAATGTATGCGTTCCCAGATTGATCATGAACGCGGCAACATCAAAAATCTGGAGAACGTATTGCAGGATAATCGTGAGAAAGATTTCCAGTCACAGCTCAGCACGCAAGAGAAAAATACTGAGATCCAGATGTTGAAAGACAGGCTCTCTCTCAACGACAGTAAACTGTAAGTCAGAAGTTAAGGTGAACAATGACTGTTGCATATAACTATTGCCCCATTGTAATTATAGGATTCCCGCAAGACTCTGTGATTCCAGGGATCCTGGTAAAACCCCGGCCCAGAATTTAAATACAATAAGAAAATGGCATGTACTTGCTCTGGAAATAGTGTTTTAGCCCTGGAAATAGTGAAATAGCCCTGGAAATAGTGGAATAGCCCTGGAAATAATGGAATAGCCTCGGAAATTACAGAATAGCCCTGGAAATAGTGGAATAGCCCTGGAATTCTCCTGAGTTTATAAAAAGTAGAAAGAAATATCTCTCATTTTTCTCTCATTTTCTTGCCTTTGTTGCCATGGAATTTTAACATTAAAGCAGCCTTTAAGCCATGTAAAATATGCTCAAAGAGATACAGCTACCCCACAAGTTTCTATTGACATGGATCATTTCTGGCCAGAATCACCAATTTTCCAGTGGCTACAGCCGGAAACAGAGTGAACTGAATAACCAAGAAAATAAACTCACAAATACTGTCTGCTCTCTTGAAGATTTACATTTTCAGACCTGCCATTCATCCAGTATTTCTCAGGACTGTCCCATATTTAGGATGGCACTATTTTACATTGTTTTATATTCTCCTTCTCATAGCATTCATAACCAACTGATAGCAGCTGCTGTCTGCCTTTGTACTAGGTGTCCCTTATTGAAGTCGTCAATTAGGTGGCAAGTCCTGAATTTCTGTTACTGAACTTGGATGAACTGTAGACATGAAAAACACTTTGTTAGTTTGACAACTTTGTTTGGAGTGTAGACAGAATGAGCAGTTTGCTTGTAATGTTTATAATTTGGGATTTGATTTTTTACAGGCAAAGCCAGAGCAGAGAAGTGGCCTCGCTGCGTACCAAAAATGTGGAGTTGGAAGGAGACATTGAGAGAATTAGGAGGCAGCTGACCAGTGAAAGGTTTGAAAGGTGAGCATGGAATCATTCAGTTGTCTTCCTTTTTCACTGGATTTGTATACCAGATTGGCTAGAAATTTGCATTATGATGGGTTTACTCGTAGTATGAGGAATTTTAGTACATGTTATATTCTTTTTGAGGTAGAATCTCTTAACAAACAAAAAAAGTAAGCCTAATCTTTTGTCAAGCCTGCGTGCATCTTTTGTGCAGGTATCTTTTTTCAACCACTCACTCAATAATTGTGAGTGGATCTGGCGAAATCAGTATTAAGACGAAAATTTTATTTCTCCTTAAGAAATTATTTTAGATTAATGTAGAAAAATGATTGATCTTCAATTTTATACGCAAATCTCAATTTCCATAGAAAATTTTTCCACATTCCAGGAGTTTTCTCTGGAATTCAGTATTCCACATTAAGCTCGATTTTGCCAGATCTACTCACAATTAGATCCTTCCATCAATAAAATGTCGGATGATTCGATTGTGAGCATAGTGATGGTTACAGTGCCTGACACACACCTTATACGATTTTTATGTCAGGTTTTGATATTGATATTTAAGATTTCAGCTGATCCATTTGTACATTATGTTTTTCTTTGTGACCACCACCCTCATTTCCATTGCTCACTTCCTACATTGCATCATAATCGGTTGGTGGGCATAAAGCTTTTTTTTTTTTGAGAGAGAGGCTAAGATCTACGTCTTCATTTAAAAACTTACACACATCTACGGAATTCTTTTCAGATCAATACAAAATAATTTTGAGAATTTTGCCAATGAGTTAGTATAATGAAATTTATATGGAACTGTTTAACTTTATTTGTGAAATTTATATTGATGAAGCTCTGAATAGCAAATCGAAGTAAAATACCTAAAAAGAGCATGAAAAGCACAGCATCCTATACCTTGCCGACACACCGTAAAGCCCAAATTCAGACTCGGTTCCCTAGATGAATGTAGATAATCTTTATTGTAAATTTGCTCCAAATTGCCTCGTTTATAGTTTATTTGTTCCTTTTCATGGAACTGGTTCAGTTAAAATGAAAGCAAAAACTCGTTACTTCACAGAGAGCGGGCAGTACAAGAGCTGAGGAGACATGGTATACAGCCTCCAGTGATGATCAGTGAATATGCTGGTTCCCGTAGTCTGAGCCCATCAAGATCACGTAGTCCTGGCCGAAACCTCAGTCCTGGCCGGTCCTTCAGTCCAGGAGCTGTTGGTAGAGGCAGGTCAAGGTCAAGATCAAGATCTCCTGGAGTCAGGTACTCATAAAAACCATGACTGTGGCACGTAGAAAGGATCTTATACCAAGAAAGTCTTGCTATTAGTACTTATTTAGAAGTAGTAGAATTCACTTTGTATGGACACAATAGATTTGCTGTGTTGTCAATACGAAATATTATCAAGAAGTAGAAGCCTCTTTTCAAAGACAGCAAGAACGAATAGACATACGAGAACCTGTTTGTCCCTACTTCTGTGAGAACATTATAGACTTCATTTTGAGCAGTGAGTGTTGGTAGAAATATGGTGCAAGTGTGATGGAACAGAGAGAGAAGTCTCAGAAGAGAGAATTGTGTTGGTCTCAAATATTGATATGTATACTGTTTTAGTTTTTTGTTTTTGATGGACCAAAGCAAATTTCTTTTCCGATATGAGTAAAAATTCTGAATTTGATGGACAGAAAAACATGATATACATGATTAAATCATGTTTCTGGTTTTGCTCCCTCCCCAGATTCCGCACCAGCCCAGATACTTCCTTACTGAACACCAGCCGTCGTAGCTATTTATGTGAAGAAGACTACTCGACCTCAGCCAAGATCTCCTACACACAAGATGTGCTTTAGCAATGAAATAATCTTATAATTTATACCTGCATCAGTAAATCAGTATGACTTTAGCATTAGCCCCTAGTGCATTCATTAGATATCCATCAGCTAAAAAGGAAACATGAGAAAGCGGATTAATGGTTCCAGAAAGTTCTTAGATTGTACATTCACTTTTTGGTCACTGGCAAACCCATGAAAGGCTGTTTGAGTTTAAGGTGTGGAGATGTCATATGCCCTGGTAGCTGGAAATCCATGTTGATGTTATCTGTGGAAGAAAACAGATTTGCCACCTGATAGCAATTAAGAATTAACATCCCAACTTTGTTGGTTTCCGATCAGTTAGAAAAGGAAATAGTACAAAGATATGAAAATTGTAGATAACATTGACATCCATAGCTTGAAGAGTCAGTTCTATACCATAAGTCCACGTGGGCTCCAAGACAGGCATAAAGATTAGCGACTGTATTGTCTTCTGTACAAAGCTTATTAACGCAGGACAGATATCATGAAGGTGAGATGTCTTGATAGTACTGAAGTTTCCGAGTCGTAATATGCACAAAACGCACCTTTTGCTCAATATCTCAATTTTATAGTCTTTTTTTGTTTGTTACCTAAGCACAATAATTATAGAACCAAGCCCTTCAGTATAATAGTAATTAGTAACATACACTGAATGCTAAATCTCATGACTTCTGCATCTGCTGGTGTGTTAAATGAACAAAGTTACACTACATGAGCAAATGATCAAGATAATTCAACATTCCTGCCTTCAGAAATAACAACATTTTAACTAGTGTATGAAAATTGTATATGTATGTATGTAATCTACTTCCCTGTGTCTGGCTGCCAAACGATGTCATTTGATACAGGAATTTGTCAACAAGTTCTACTGTGCTGTCATTTTTTTATGTTTAATATTATAAATTTGAAATTTAGGTGGCTGTGATATGATCTGAAGTGTTGTTTTTCCCATGTTTCATTTTTTTAAACTTTTGTCTCTTAAGCATTAATCAAATGATAAATGTTAGGATAATATTCAGTTTGAGGTTATGTTGTTTTGTCATTTTATGAACAAGCGATTTTTTAAAATTTTTTTTTGGCATAAAAGTGTTTGCCCACATGAATATGAACAGAGTGATGGTGAGATGACTTGTGAAGTTTCGTGACGCAGAATAGGACACATTTTTTTTTAAAACCTTTCATAAGAACTCTCACACACTGTTTGTTTCGCCAAAACACAACGAGGTAAACTTTTCTGGCTGTGTACAAGGACAAGACGAGAATGCTAAATTTGCCAGTAATGTTGTCTTTGCCATGTGACATTGCATTCTAAAGTGTTTCCTTCATATTATGGTCCTACCATATCTTTTCATCTGATATTATCTGAAATTTTATTTAAAGTACAGCAAGGCTAAATTTGACAATCAGGCGTGTTGTGTTGCCATAGTTACCTTGTGCCAGTTTCCTTAACTCTGTTGAGTAAAACTTTACACAGAGTTGTGGAGATTTTACTTAACTGAGATTTTTTTGTCCATTATTTAATGACAACACTTTTGCCTTGGCTTTTTTTCTTTTTCAGCAAAGCAGTTTTTTTAAACAAATAATGGTTTCTTTTCAAATTTAATTCAAAGCTTGAAGCTGTGATACACTTATCATCTAGGTAGACAGCAGACATCTTTTTGATGTTGTTTTTTTCTTGGTATCCACCATCTATTTTGTTTTTTTCCATATAATTTTGTGTCTTGAATGTTTGTTTCAGCTTTTTGTATTCTGCATTTTAATCCATGATTTTGTACATTTGTCAGATTTTATGTGAAAAAAAATATTGGCATGCCAAAAATCTCTGAATTGCTTCACATTTTTCAGAAAATCTGGGAGTTTCAAACCGTTTAAAAACTATAATGAGTTGCAAGGCATAACTATGAATGTATTCCATCTTTTTCTTCATGATATGCAGGGATTTAATATTGTTTTCATTTTACGAATTTCCAGCATGTTTTAATTAAGTGGAAAAACTTTTTGAAGATTTCATTAGTTGTGCTTTACTGATATTGCAGACATGTTGCCAAATAAGTGTAGCAGCTGAAACAACAGATTTGCCAAATAATAAAATTTCCTATATATTTTACTCCTTATCAAGGATGACTTTCTTATAAATCATACAGATGCTACATAATTTTAGATACATGTTTAATGGAGATATTTATTGTGTCCATTTGCAGTCGTCCTTT
The DNA here is from genome assembly GCA_963931925.1 of Onchidella celtica. Taxonomy (NCBI): domain Eukaryota; kingdom Metazoa; phylum Mollusca; class Gastropoda; order Systellommatophora; family Onchidiidae; genus Onchidella; species Onchidella celtica. Next base: position 56,846,371 of record OZ007573.1, read on the forward strand.
CTGTGTCTTTGTGCTGCCCTGTGTCAGTTAACTGTGTATATCTCTTGTCTGATTTTCAAAGTGCTGGTAGGCACCTGTCTTTGAAGTGTATGTGAGCAGAGAGCTGTTGAGAGAGTAAACTTCCAGTGTTTGTTGTTGTTGTTTTTTTTAAATATTCATGATACCCACCTCATATAGATATATATATATAAAAGCCTTACAATGTCTGATTGATAAGCATGATATGAAAGTCGTACATTTTTCTCCCCAAGAAATGATTACATACATGTTTTTTTGCATTGCTTTTGCGAATTTTTTTCCTTACATTCCGTCCACAACTATTTCTAGTATTATAAATAATTTAAACTCATTTGTAACTAGTGAAAGATGGATTTTAGTCAAATATTTTCTCTTTCATGAATTATTTTTCATTCGTAATGCTTTATATAATATCTATTATGGATCAGTTTTAAGTCTATGTCTTCTTATGTAAGAGATTTACAATTATGTAAGGAAAAGCCAGTTTTTTTACCTTTGTGAGGTCATTTAGCACCAAATGTTTAGTCTTATCTTTTAGATATATTGGAAAAATTCCTCACAAGAGTTTCCTCATAATTGCTTATTTTCTCATTTCACTCGTTCTTTTTTCCTTTTCTTCAAATTTTGAACTTCCCAATTGAAGATGGTTTTCTTACAAGACACTGAACTATTTCTTAGGGTGTAACATTTTAATGTCTTTTTTGAGGAAGTTTAATATTATAATGTAATCTGTAACTTGATGACTTTAAATTATTAATGAAAAGTACAGTATTGTTTATCAGACTTTGCTCTTAAAAAGAAGAATGCCATACTCTACCAATACATACAAAGTCTGCACTATTTGCAGGGGCATGGATTTATTGCAGTTTGTTGTGACTGAAATCTTTTGTTCTCAAGGGCCTCTGCTCAGGGGTGTAGTATGACTTGTACCTTCATATGCATTTTTAAAATGCATATTATTATTATTCAATTTTTTTTCAAAATTTGCGACTTAAATACTGAACTGATATAGTATTCAACGGTGAAGTTACCACCTGACATAAAGTATTTAATGGTCTGCGTCAACGATTACCAACAGTGTTTTGTTAGTCGGGCTGACTTTATGATTTAAAATCTGATTAGAGGCAAGGGAAAAGCATTATTTCATCCAGTCCTTGTCATAATTGAGTCTCATCTGCTTGCCAGGGAAAAGTGGCCTTTCTCTTTACCGCAATGGTTGTTTTTTTTTTGGTAACTTTCACTTTTGTATTTTGTCAGTGGTAAAATATTGTTTTTATATGACACGATGTATTGATAGATTGTTATAATATTTATTATTCTGAAGATTATGAGTTTTAGTTTTTAAACTTTCAGGATGGAACAAAAGTTGGCATGTCATGGAATTGGAGGCATTTTCAAACTTAGGAAGGTCATAACATAAGACAGTTTGTACATTTAAGAGAGACACACTGGCAGAGAGTCATGGTTGTCATCAAAATCCTTATGACTCCTTGGCCAGGTAGTCAGCGCATGGAAGGTCAAATATGGGAATTTAAAGTAACTGACATTTTAGACTGTTCAGTTTTACTCAGTAGTGTGGATAAAAAGTGACAAGCTTCTATTTTATGTGGATGTATGAACCTGGAATGCGTATGGTTCAAGTTTGAAAATGTCACAGAGTGAGCTAAACTTACAACTGACAGAAATTTATGAGTTTTCATTCTGACTGTATCATAGTTAAGCTGTGTATTCTTGTTTCTTTTCTCATTTACTAACTGAATAGAAATTTAATAAATTAGACGAAATTATATTGGTCTATGACTTTGTCTCTTGTAGATCCCACCATGGGTTGCATCACTCTTGCTGCAGTTCTTGTTTATGTTGTAAAGTGTATGATAGATGATGGTGTGATAACCCCAACCAGAGTGTGTCTTGGTGCGTGTTCTTGTTTATGTTGTAAAGTGTATGATAGATGATAGTGTGATAACCCCAACCAGAGTGTGTCTTGGTGCGTGTTCTTGTTTATGTTGTAAAGTGTATGATAGATGATAGTGTGATAACCCCAACCAAAGTGTGTCTTGGTGCCTGTTCTTGTATCTTACATTCATCTCTTGTAGTACGTTGATGTATTGTCTAATGCTTTTGGTAGGGTTTTCTTCTGTCCTAACATTCTGATTTATTCTATTGTCTTGCTTTTTCCTAGCACAGTGTGGGTGTTATCGTGTGTCGACGTGCTTTCTCCAACACTCAAACACTCAAACTAATGTACATGTAGATAGGTCCATCCATCCATTCGTTCACTCATCCATTTACCCATCTATACATCCTTTCACTGTTTGTTCCCATTTCTTTTGTTTTTAGCCGCTGTCTCATGCATCAATAAAACTACCTGCATCACTTATCACCATCCACTTAAAAAACAACTTATCCAACAATTCACGTATCTATCTATCCAGCTGTCGTGCATTCCTTTGTTTATCGCTTAATTCAGCCTCGCACTACGCATCAATGTGGGCAATAATCTCAGGATCCATCCGCCTTCACCAATCAATTTCGTTATTCATCTATTCATTCCATGTCACCACCTATGCACCCAGTCCTTGGTCCATCCTACCATCATCGGTAACTAACCACTACTGCAATGGGAGTTATCAATCACGCACACACACACAAACGAGTTTGGCCTCAACCTATCCTAAGCCAAGACATATCACATCTCTTAATCCACTACGAAACAGTTGAAATCCTCCGTCCTATTGATGGCGAATCAGCCGATAGATAGGAGCTAATCCTCAGTGATGGGACAAAAATCCTCTGGGTACCTGCCTGCATGTTCAGTCTCTGATATTAGTGATAATGAGATTTGACAATGGATGGGAGATGCGATGCAGGGGGAATAACTGAGAAACAACCGCTTAGTAACTACTGTAAATTGGGGTGGTCATCGTAATTCAAAACCTGTTTCTCTCGTCAATATCACGGGAGATCTAGGGCCACGTTTTAAGCTTATATTCATCATTATTGTGGAAAATTCTTATAAAAAAGTAGGAAGAAAATGATGAGCCTTCTCATTAATAAAGAGCACAATACTGAATAGGAATAGACGGTGAGAAAGACGCAATCTTCATCATAAGTATCGAGCATGTAGACTGTTGTATAGCAAGGTTTTCTACCTTCCACTCTTCTGGGTGGTTGTTACTCAGATGTCAGTGAGCTTCTGATCGTGTTTTTGTGAACCAGGCGAATCAAGACGACTTTTAAAACACATCTGTGTGAAAAAAATGTACAAGCACTTTACTTGTTAAGTATCTCCAGTGAAATATTTAATACACTGCTATGTTAGCCATACTTTACACGCATAATGGGAAACGTTGATTCGAAAATTAAGTAACTGCACCTCCCGAAACTGTCTGCAGTGCACATAATAGTAATACACATGGTAAAAAATTGGCGCAAAGAATTAGTTGTTTGACATGGGACTATTTACAACCGTGTTCAAAGACAGCCTCTCTAGCCAACAGAGGCGGTCGCGGTAACTGCTGTTGTACAGACTTAAACAAATGCAAAATAATAGTCGCTTTCCTTGCTTTAGTGAGCCTCAACTCTCAGCGTCAGATTATAAGAAGGCCGGGGGAGGAGACGAAGAAAAACGTCAATTCAACATTTTTAAAGATCCTACTGTGTATCTCATGTAAAAGGAGAAAAAAGGTCACATTAGATTAGCTGCTGGACTAACGCTGTTGGTGCTAACGCAGACAATCTTTGCTCTCTCTTCAGAACTGTAGACCTAGGTTATTCCGTCTCTCAAAGACATCACAGTCTCTTTTTCTCGCCCTAGCCTTTGAAATTCATCTTACTTACAAATCCAGCCACTTTCATTCATTTACACAGCATTACGCAGACACAGACATATTTGGGTAGCTAAGTTGATTTTGAATCCTCATACATACAAACAGGGTCTGAGCTTAAACGGAAGACCTGGCTTACTATCGAAAGGTGTCGCATCAGACCAAACAGTGTCTGTTGGTTTTAGATGGTCGTCGGACGATAAAAACAAGATTAGGACGTCAAATGAGCTGCGTTTCTCCATTAAATGATCATTCATTATCTATGAAAGGGCTTTGCTAGACTGATAAAAGAATGGACTCAGTCACCTGATGAACCTGGACACTGTGGGATTATTGAGTTGAGTTAAAATTGAAGATTGCCTTGCCAGTTCAGGAACCAAAATAAACCACTAGATGAGGTAATCTTAATTAGTATATAATCTCTCTAGAAATAGAACCGTGATCTGTGGCCGAAAGTAATTACACATAAAAGCTAGATTCTTTAGGAGGTTTTTTTCCCCCTCACAGTTTCACATGTATATATGCATGTTATAATATGATTGCATGTGATTATGCATTTCCTTCTCGTAAAGTACAATATAACAACCAAGCTGTGACAATTAACGAGGTCAAATCATTAACATGTTCTCTCACGGCATGTCCTCTGACATACTCCTTTGATGTGCCTTCATTCTGAATTTCTGGATTCAGCCACTTAAGAGTGCCGGTATGACACACTAGCATCTCCTTTATTCAGTCGTTAGAGACATTAGCAGATAAGTCAGTCTCAAAAGCTTTTCATCCCCCTGGCATTATGCAAGGAACCAGTGTTTACATACATATTCACGTAAACACCCAGGAGCTATGGGGGCTTTCATAATTTCTGTTTGATGTTTGGCCTGCTTAAGTATTGCAGCAATTTATCATCTGGAGACAGTTTGTACTCCAATATAAATGTCCTCGACGGCTGCTGGGAAAAAGGCCAGAATTTCCCGATAAAGGAAAAAGGTTACAGGAATAGAATATCTACACAAAAACTATTGGGTTGCTTTATGAGTGTCTGTAGACAATGGAGGAAAGAGAAAACACCATAAACTTACGCGGTCCTTTTTTTGTTTGTTTTTTTCTCCGTTTTGTAACCAGTTCTGAAATGATTTTTTCAAGAAGCTTTACAATTACAAGGAAAGTTTGGACAACTAGTGAAAATCTGTTTTTTTCCTTTGCTTAGGGGTCAAGGGTCAAATCTTTGCGAAGGTCCCCTTTCCGATAAGGGTCAAAACTGTTTTTGTTTGCTTTCTATCGCATTTTTTTATTATGCAAAGAATTGAATCAACGTTGGAATCCACATACTGACAAACACCCATTCTCCAATTCGAAACCTGTAAATATTTGCACTGAATTAGTTTTCATGCCCATTTCTTTTCAAAGAGATTTAAGTTTCCTGTGCCAGATTTCCCCCGCAAGTAAACAGTAATAAATAAAAATGAACATGCTTAGTGAAAGCAACAGAAGAACACCCTCAACTGATCTGCCAGCCATCTTCACCTACACTATATTTTTAAATAAACAGCTCAGATGCTGAATAAGGTGTCCATGGATCTGACGTTTCGGACACTCGTGGCGTTTGTTTATTCATTATTCACCAGGCTATCCTGACACGAGCAAATAAATATTAGGTAGTCTAGTAATTTCCCTTCCTTTGTTCTTTTGCTGTCATATTTCTGAAGTAATTCATCCTGGCCGTACCACCTGGGGAAATAACTATACATTATCTGTAAAATTACAGAATTATTACTTAAAGAAATGCTGCATTTCTCAACCCCAGAATAAAAGGAATTCTGAGAAAGCATTGTCATCTATTAAGAAGTGCCTTAATAATGTCCAGAGCACACGAAAAATGCTTTTGAGCACTTTCAAATTCTGAAAGAGTCCAAGCAGAAAAAAACAACAACAGCAGCAAACAGCCCTTTCGTGAATTTCCGGTGTATTTTAACATCCTTTCTATACTTTATTTTGGTGTCTTAACTGTATGTAAAGAACCACTCAACGTATTTAATAATTAGCTTGAGTGTACAAACACAAGATAAATACCCGATGTTATTTTACACAAGTTCTGTGAATGTCCCGGTCTCACAGTGAATTCTCATTGCCGTCAAATTTACACCGTGGTATATTATTCTTTTAATTCACCATAAATATGACTCATCCTACATAATAAAGAGTCCTTAATTAACTCACAGTTACCTGTGGGAACATCGCCGAGGAACCGCCACGTCAACTATAGTGTGTTCTCCGCCTTCTTCACGGTCTCATTTCGGCCTCGGGGGTACTCACGATTTTGTCATCCCGACTTAAACTGTGGGCGGAGATTTTAATCATTGATTTATATGGAAACTGCAGCCTTCGGGTCAAATTCCAAGTTGGCACTATAATGAGAATATAAAGGTTGAACTATAACATTTGGTACTGAATGTAGTAAGCCGTATTTACCGAAGATTACTTAAATACCACTCGGGTCCTTACAGAGAACTCGCCGCTATTGACAACTATTGTGAATTTATAAGTGGGAGGAACGGAAATATAGTCACAGGCTTCAGCCTGCAGGGAGAAGTAGATATTGAATAAAAAAAAAAAAAGAGATGAGGATGAAAAGATGTCTTATTCTTCTCGACACGTGAGGATTGATAATATAATCAGAGACAGCCAGATTCATCGGCCTAACCGGTAGAATATGGCATGACTAAAAAATAGATTTTAAGAAAAAGAGAGCGTCTGTACAGGCAGGATAGAAGTCTGAAAAATTGTGTAAACAGCTATAGGTAGGCGTTTGTAAGTAGCAACACAGACAGATAGATAGATAGATAGATAGATAGATAGATAGATAGATAGATAGATAGATAGATAGATAGATAGATAGATAGATAATAGATAGATAGAGAGAGAGAGAGAGAGAGAGAGAGGGAGAGAGGGGGATGGATGGATCGATGGATGGACGGAAGAATGGATGGATGGATGGGTGGGCGGGCGGACGGACAGACAGACAGACAGATAGATTGTCCTGTAGACTGCACACCATACACACTTCTTGTATGTGTGAGTGTTTGTGTGTGCGCGCGAGTGTGTGGATGGGTATTTCTCGTCCTTTCCTCGTCTTGATCGTTATCTTTCTCATCACCCTCCCCTCCTCCCCCCACCACCACCCACCCCGCCACATCACCGAGCCCAATATTCAGGAGACAGCCAACGTTCACTCCACTTACCAGACTTTTTTCCGCTCTATCCAATATCTTTCTGCCGTGTGAGACACCGTATCGAGTTCCGATACCGATGACGTAAATTAACCTTTATGTTGAATAGCGTCTGGCCAGACCTGGAGTGGACTTCAGTCAAATTTCTCCTCTCCATCTCCCTTTCTCAGGGGTGGATGGGTGCTGGAGCAGTGGTGTGGGTGAAAATTGTTTGTACCAGTTTTTAGCTGCCAGGGTGTCTTCTTATTTTCTGAGCTGGCTCACGAGACCCTGTGAATTATCATGTACATGCGAGAAGACTAGGATCTCTTTCGACAGAACACTTTGATCGCCTTGACTTCCGGCACACATTTTTATCAACTGATTTTTCAGTAAATTGGCCCTAATGCGTAATGAGGAAAAAAAAACACCTTCTACTTTGTTTCTAACAAAAAAAATAAAAATAAAAATGAGATTACAACTGTGGCTTTTCGGTGTCTTAGAACAAGTTTAATATTGTGTGTATTCTTAATGAAAGATTCATTAGCGACAGATCTGAAAGCTAAATCCTAAGCCGATCATTGAATGTTTGCTGAAAAAAAAAAAAAAAAACGCCATGGAAGGAGCTCATCTTCAATAGGTAGAATGCGCATGACGCCACAGAGTTTTTGTTTTGTACTTCCGCCAAACAAGATGGCCGGTGGATCAGCTGATGAGTGTAACTTCGAGATGTGTCTAAGCGGTTAAAATGCCTGCTGGTTGCATTGCAGATGGCTGTTGTGACAGGGGTGGAAAGGATGTATCCAAGATGGTCAGATTCCCTACCATCCGTGTAAACAAGAGAAAGGAAGTGGAAGAATTGACCGAACGTCTCCCATGTGCGTATACACACGTGTCATTGTTTACAGTAGTGAACTTTTTAAAAACTCGCCGCCGATTGGTTCGCGACGCCCCAAGTGGGTCCGGACAGACAAGATGGTGGATATGCGCATTCTACCTATACTGACCAAAAAATGGGCCATCATTCTTGAAACTGAAAAAAAAACAAAACAACTACAAAGATAACGTAATTTCATCGATTAATAATCAAACCTTCAGGCAACTTTTTCTTTCTTTTTTTTTTTTTTTAGAGGGTATCTAAAGGCGGCACGGCACTGCCTGATTACAGTAAGACTTTTTTAGATGAAACTGCGCAAAGTTTCGTACCTGAACAAACATAATTGTAAAGGTTTTTGGTTTTGATTTTTTTTTTCTCATTATTCGGTGAGGAAAAAAATAATATAGTTCCAAAGTTAAGTTTTACAGCTGTGTTCATATCAAGCACCAACAGACTCGTGGTAAGGCTCGAGTTGATAGTCATTGTTATACTGGGTCCCACCCACAGACTAATAAATTAACCAGACTGGAAACACGAGCTTCGGGCTGTGTCGTTTTTTACGGAATTTCCCGAGCGACGACTGTATAACCAACATAGCCGCCGCTCGGGAAATTCCGATTCTAGTTCTATCTCCAGTAGAAATTTCTTTTCATTTGTAATTGTCAAGATTGGTTTACATGTATTAATTTCTTGGTGCGGAACCAAACTTCCGCGTTCAGTAGGCGCGTCAATATGGTGTCGTTCAAAATTGTAGCTATGCTGAAGCGCCAGTCGCTACCCTACCTAATATGGCGGATGGTTCATGACTTTTCGCTGTTTTGTGACGTCACACAATGGGATCATCCAGTCTGGTTAATTTATTAGTCTGTGGTCCCACCATTTTTTTCCGCGTCTGCGACCTCATAAATTAATTTTTATTGTGGTTCATGCCACGCTTTCGCCTAACCCTACCACAAATTTTATACCCACACCCAAATCTTAAACCATATCTCTTACCTTGAGCTGAAGCAAGATCATAAACCGTATCTTTAAGGCAAATCTGCAACATAGTAATATTCCGTAGCCTATTCTCAATATTATTACTTAGATTCTGCAAAATGCTAATATTTATTGGACGAGGGAGGGAATAGTAATCTGTAGCTCGCTGGGCCTGCTCAGGAATCACCTCGTATTTTATTTTACACCTGGTTTAGCGCACTTAACGTGCGGCATCGCTCAAAACTCTGTTTTCACTCCAGAAAGAACACCTAATTCTATGTTATGGTTCCTCCAGGCGTGAAGATTTTGTCTAAATCCAAACTAGCCCCGTTGTTTAGCCAAGCTTGTGTTCCCCGTGTTTTGACACTCGAGATTATCAGCGACCTGAGGAAAAGGAAATCCAGCCATTATGGCAGCTTTCACAACCTTCCCCAAGCTTACACAAACAGCCGTGGGCGCCGAAGTACCAACACACTTCTCTTTTAACATATTTTATCATATTATTAGTCTGCATTCATCGCAGAATTCCTCGCTCCTCTTTGCCCCTCCTATTCAGCTCGTCTGTTTTGGCTTCGTCCATACAAAAGATGAGGGACAATGTAGAATCTGGCGCTGGGCTCGAGCGCACGAGACTGGAGCGTAGACCATCATTAACGACCAACAGACTTTGAAATTCTATCCCAAGGCGTCGTTTTCTGTTAATTTATCTGTTGAATTATTTGAATGGACGCTAGAAGATAATATAAAAGCTTTGCTGGGATTGCTGGAAGTTTTGTGGACAAACTACGCTAACATTGACATGGACAGATAATTCCAAGTCACGCAGACTGTTTGCTGTGAATTAATAGTTTTCTTTATTTGAAATGTGGAAAGTTTTTTGGGGGTTGTTTGACCACTATTTTTGAGTAATGTGTTTCAGTTTTTCTGATATCCAAGCTGCATCACATTAGATCGTTAAAATCACCTGATTTTCTTATTTACCTTAAATGATCATGATAATTATGTACTTCCTACGCCTTCACGGAAAGACGTCTGAGTAATCGTGTCTTGACAATCCAAATATACCTTTAACGTTTTTCTCTTTCTCTCACCTCTTCACGACTGTTTACTCTAATCCTATCACCATCACATGGTTTGTTGTTTTTTTAAATGTCTTTTCCAGCGTATTTTGTCTCATGTGTCTGTCTGTTCATCTCAGACAGATCTGCCAGGCCTTGCCACTTCTGCGACCCCACAGTTTTTCTGTGGTTTTAATAATATTTAGTCAATTTCCTACCACTGGTCGCATTCCTCTCTGTATTGTATTGTTCTTTACTGTTCTTTCCTTTCATCTGTTCAATTTTCCATTCTTTTCTGTTGTTGTTGTAGTTGTTTTTTCCTTGACAAAGGTGTTTAACTTGTTGTGTTTTTTGCTTTTATTTCCCTTTTTCTTTGCGTTTTATTGGATCGTTTGGTTCTTATTTCTTACGCGATGCTTTGCTGCATACAACTTTTTCTTTTTTGCCAATTTTTGACCTCTAGGCAACCTAAATCTGCTACGTTTGTCAAGTGTCTTCGGGCGGAGTGTATCAATTTGTCTCCCAGTCTCACCATTGTAATTAGAAAGTTCTAAAACCTTATCGCTAAACATATAAATCCTGGCCAGAACTTGTGCTTGTCACAGACGAAACACTAATGACTGGATCACACAAGAACAGACAATGCAGTCACAGGTCTAAGTGTTTCCCAACTGTTTACCAAAATCTCTTCAATTTCTTGTGTCAACAACGCAGATTCTCATTCATACGGTCTCATCTAACCTGGCTAGTTTGTCTCTGTAGTGCAAACAATACGGAACCTACGCCACTCCATCTTTACAAACTTGGTTCTCGACAGCTGTTTCTTTCATGCTTTCGGACCGTTTTATCGCGCGCAAACAAATCATTTTCGGGCTCCACACTGTTTTGGATGAGGTTGCCTGATAGCCCAACTACCCCTTATCGGATGAAATTCAGTTTTGGTCACTATTTTCTAGTTTGTGTACCGTACGACTGGTGTTGATCCCACTTGGCTGAGTTTCCACCTAAACTCTTTCTGTCACCAGCTCAACAAGGGGTGAGTGAAATCTGACCAACAATAATTTCCACACGACTTGTGGATGCAAACATTTGCTTTTCAGCTACTTTTAATGAGCTCTTGTCCTGCAGAGTTGGGATCCGGAGCCCCGAATAAGGATTACATGGGGTCACGGTGTGACCCTGCCATCCTATCTGTGGTAAGGTCAGGCGATCTGTGTTTGTCTATCAAACCTTCACACCTGTCAGGTTTCAGGAAGTTATAACCAGCCAATGAAGAGAACATCAGAGGGCATGGAAATTATGAATCAAGTTGTTGCTTTTTTTTAATGTTCCTTTCTTCCAGGGAGCGTGTTAGTATGATAAAAATAAAATTACAAATTTAATATGTTTGTCGACGATTTTGTTTTGAAGGTAATGTGGGACGTACTTAAAAATTAAAACACACATACAAAAGTACATACACTCTTCTTTCAGAGCACAAACTGGTCAAGTCTGAAAAAAGTTTACAGAGTTTTCACAGACTGCCGATTATTTTTTTCCTAAAGTTGTAAATAACAACACAACAAAATCAGCTTGTCTCGGGAACTCCAATACTTTTCTCTATTTTCACACACGGAAACTCCGCTTTTTTTAGTCACAATCCGTGAACACATTAATTTATCACGCTAAATACCGCTAAATATTTTGTATAAATTCAAGAATTTGATGTCACGTTGAATGTGGAAATAAGCATAGTCTAACAATTAAAGTTACACGAAAGAGGGTAGAAACATTTTTCTTTAAAAAAACTTCATGCTGCATAAATACAATATTATCATGGCGATTCTGTTGATGCACAAGGAACATAGCATGGATTCCGTTCTCCGGCCCACAGAGGTTCTGAAAGTAACGTTGGGCGATTTCCTCACGGCTCGCCATTCTTTTCCAGAATTATAAGAATGTTATGGAGGTATCTCAGTTTCTCAACTTATCAAAAGATGTACAGAACAGATAAAAGACTTGTTCCCAGATAAACATTGAAGGGACATAATGATGTGGGGTATTCTAGTGAAGACAAAAAGAAGACTGACGCATTGAAAGCAGAGGAATATAAGTTGCACGTTTTAGATGCAAACATACGCAAAGGCAGGGCGACGAACGGAAGCAGCAGTACAATGGTTCATCAGAAGTACACTAAGGAAATTCAGGCAACCAGGGTATATCTCCCCCCCCCCCCTTCATCATTCTCTCCCCCCCCCCACCCCACCCCCCAAAAAGCGCCGACCGGAGCTGCACTGTGGCGGCGACGTGCCTGCTCCAGTTATAACTGGGTGCAGTGACACAAAGGCAAATTTCCCAAATGGGATTAAAGTAGTATACAAATACAAATATAAATATTCACAAAGAGCTAAAAATGTAACATCCGATACGTTTGTTTGGTAGAAAAACTGCTTTGGTTCTGAGTAATTTATTATCATTATGAAGCTTTCCGCATATATAACACTGCTGCACCATTTCTTGTCTGTTTTATTTCATCTACGGCGAAAGTGCATGCTTTTCCTTCAGCAGCTGCCACCTTCGTCAACCAACCCAGGGGTAAAGTGCTCACATGTGGAAAAGGGGCCGAGGTGTTCTTCACAAGTGCAGATTGCCTTCATCAGCGTCCTCGTTAGCCATCCTTATTTGTCAGTCCATTCAAGCATCATCAAAAGTCAGCAACACGGGGGAACATCGCTCTGAAAGCAGCCTCTGTCACCGCCGTTGACTTTTGTCCAAAACACGACTCGGGTAGCCTCAACCAGGTCATGTAGACAGGGTCAGATTTCAAATTTTGGGGGCTAAAATTGATGAAAAACAAACTTGGCATTGAGATACTGGTTATCTCCCCTCTTTGACTTTTTCACAGTGTTACACCCCTTTTTTTTTTAGGGCCAGTGTTGGAGAACACGGTAGCAGCGAGTCAACCCCATCGGACAACCCTCAGAAGAGGTCTCAGATTTTAGAAATGCCACAGTACATTCACTATGTCACGCGTCCCGTTGGATCTTCAATGGCACGAGGCGTGACTAAGGTGTGAATACTTCAAGGGGAAGAAAGGATGATATTTCACAATTACGCTCTTGACTTCGGCGTCGGTATCATAAAATCATCCATTGTGATATAAATCTTACATATTTCTGCTTTTCTTTCTTTTTTTACCGAAGTTAGTAGGGGCAAGGGCAACAACTAGAAGTTGTTTTTATAAATGACAAGTATTTTGCAAAGGCCCCTAACGCTAGAGTGTGTTTGCTCGACTGGAGATCAAGCCTTGGCATTACAATAATTATGTTGAGCTAGTGCAGCACACCGAGTTAAATCTGTTTTAGTGTTAGTTTTGACTGGACCTGAACTTCCTGAACCAACTAGCGACAAAGTTCACTCTCACTAGTGCGAACGGCCACTTTTATCTCCAAAGTTTACAACACTGAGGCAAAACAGTCTTAAATTATGCGCTACCATCTTCCAGTAGTTTATTATTATTATTATGTATTTATCTTTATCCTTCGTAGTCACACAAATATTTTCATTTCTTAATCCCTTCGCAACGACGCGTTTTGCATTCCTGTGTACAAGTTTTTTTTAGCTATTTTGGTTAGCCAGTACGACAGCGTGCGAGTAGTTGTTAAGATTATGTTTTAAAATTGACTGATCAGTTTATTTGTACAGTTATCCTCACAAAAGTATACATTTTCTGAAAGGAAATTGAATGTAGTTTCTAAATATGCCATGTTTTTTCATCTCAAGCAATATACAAGGTCACAAAGTTACATTCAAATCGACAGTGATGAGAGGAACGCAACTGATCGAAGATTATTTGTTCTGATGAAGCGCTAGCAGTAAAGAAATTTCCAAAAACTGGAATCGAGTATACGTAAAATTCAGTGCTGATTCAGAATTTCGCCCGTACTCGCCCATAGCTTTGAATACAAAGCATTTGTAGAGCAGTTTTAGTATGCCGTACCTGGTACGTCTACATGGTCTTGGGGAACCCAGAGAATCGCAACTTCCGTGACGTACTTGGTACGGCACAACGGCAAAAATTGAGACGGTAACAATAACAACAACAAAAAATAAAAACACTCCAACCCCACCCCACCCCACTCCCTAACCCCACCCCACCACTAGTAAAATTATATAACACGGTTTACCTTTACTACAGAATGGTGAAGAAAGAAAGGTGGAAATAAAAAGACCAACTAAATTCCACGTTACAAAATAAAGAAAAAATACTCCATCGTGGCATTTTATGTTAATAAACAAACAACTGAAATCTTAGAACTTGACTGTTGTCTATAAGTATTCAAGAGCAAACAACGTAACTTTAAATATCGCCACCCCTTAAAGTGAAATCTGACTTTTTGATATTTAAATAATTTCACCTGTACAGTCATATTCCAAAAGTAACCCATCAATGGTATTTTTATAAAGGGTTTGTAAAAAGCTGGATTTTTTAAAGTGCAGGGACAAACTAATATATATATATATATACACAGGTATACAGCAACTTCCATACAATCATGAAGAGGACTTGGTGTTCAAAGGCTGACTGGAGCACATGGTTATTCCATTCCCATCAACAGTAATGGATGATCTGTGAACTATACTAAAGGGGCTATGACAGTGCGATAACTGGTCGCTGTAACATGGTGGTCAGTAGCAGTTAATTATACATAGTGATCTCTGACAGTCACAAGGTAATTTGTTAACAATTTTATTTTTCTTATCTTGTCCAAGCGTAGCGGATTCGTGCCTGGCCTCAAACCCTTCCCCCCCCCCCCAAGAGAAGGCCACCCCAATGACCAGTCGTATCCTCTCCAGCGAGCAAGTGGTCAAGTAATGGTCACTCAGTGAGGTCATCTGGTCAGTTTCCCCGCCTGCCAATGTTTGATCAACGTGGCAACAGATGTCCGAACCCCCCTCTACTTCAATCGATGACCACACCAAGCAGCTTTTCAATCAAAACGGACAGCTTGAATAGAATAACAATTACTTTGTGAATGAGCCTTTTTTCTCAACCGACCTGACTTCTCCGATTGTTGGAACATCATCAAGCCACTTTGATTCTGATGTGGCTTTAAAATTCTGACTGAATTGCACCGTGTCTCAGTTCATAAGCATCACATACAATGATACAGAAGATTGTTTTGCCTTCGGCAGTTCCCCTCCACACACAAGACACTTTGGCTACTGAACAGGTGGGTCGTATTCCACTAAAGTCCCTTACCATGTCAGTAAACTTCACATATGCCTGTTAATGACTTTATTGAGGTGTGATGTGAGTTTATAAAGGGTTAAATATACGAAAGACTAAGATGTGTCTATTTATGCCCTCTTAAACGCTCTGTGAAAGAGAATTTCACTCATGGGATAATGAAATTAATTTTTTTATCTTATGTCATCTCATCTTATCTTATCTTATCTTATCTCACATTCAATAGATAATTTTAAATGTTTCGGTCTTTGCAATTTAAAAGAGAATGGCGAAATAGCACTTTGATCTTATTTCATCTGGCTTACAATAGATTTGACTTAATTCATACAACTCGTAACATTCAGCATCGAGAAAGAAGATTGGCACAAAAAGTTCAGTTCTAAGACTACTAGGAGTCCACAGTGCACATCCTGCACAAATTAAAAAAAATACATCAAAACAGAGAGGGGGCGGGGAGAGAGACAGACAGACAGACAGACAGACAGACAGACAGACAGACAGAGAGGGATTGAGAGAAAGAGAGAGAGGGAGAGACAGAGAGAAAGAGAGACAGAGAGAGAGATTGAAAGATTTGCATACCATAAACATAAATTATATTGTAGACTTGCTTGAATCTTTCTTGCGTTATACATAGTTACATAATATAATACTAGCTGAGGTCCCCGGCCCTGCCCGGGATAAATCGGGTTTGAATATGAGTTTCAGTTCTGGGTGGTTATTATGGACCTGCTTCATCTTGCCTGTTCCTATTTGTTTATTTTATTTTTGTTTGTTTGTTTTTAATTAAGTCTTACTGCTCTGCCTTTGTGACTTGACACCCTGCGCGTCCCGTACAATAGCATGATTTGCGCACGGGTTAGTGTGTCTGATAGTGAACACATGGCAGGAAGTGATAACGAAACCTTAAAATGGCGAACCATGACTCGAAATAGATCTAAATGATGCCGAAACAATGAAAAATGAAACGTAGAAGCCTGAACATTTCATAATTTCTAATATAGCCCATGTTAATTTCGCATTGATAATATGCTGTTGTGCAAAGTTTGAAGCCTGAGTGTGATGCGGTTCCTGAGCCTTAGGTGACCAAAGTTTCGAGTTACCAAAATATTTTACTACACTCGGCCTTGTCTGAGCTGTAAAAATGACGAATCGGAAAACCTCGAACGGCCCATTTTGTTTTCTATTTTTCTAAATTTCTAAGGTTGTTGCATCCTTAAAATGAATTGATACAAACCTTGCTCAGTCTTTGAACTACTTTCAGTAATTTTTTCATGCCTCTACGTTCAGTAGTTTTTTCAGCTTTAGAGTACAACCGTCCAATTTTACCCAATTATATATATAGATAGACAGATACCACAATTCATCAGTTTTGTGTAGAATTTTACCCCTCTTCTTTGAAAAGTTGGTTTCTTCAGATAGGACTAAAGTGGTCTCGTTACTCTGTCAGACTTAAAAGAATTTAATAATACACTAAATAGTTCTTCACGGTAACTTGAGAAGGCAGGCTGACAACCAAAACTAGAGAAATCTATGCACTCTGAGACTAGGATAGCGGATTGCACTTTTTATGATGGCAATACGAGTAAAATGTTAACTAGTATTCATATGAACACTCAGTGTCACTTCTTGATCAAAAGAAACCTTTTCGCAATAAAACCATACCGAACTGGTAGTCCCTGTGAGAGATCCTAGCCGAGTGCTCTCCCAGATGCGCCGCACAGTTGATATCTCCAATAACTATTCAATTTCATGTGTTTGTTCTCGTACAATCATCGTTTATAATCTCAAATCGAGGAATTATAAATCTTTGTGGACACTGAGAGAGGGCTGATACTGGCGTAAAACGGAGTAGGGAGGAAATTTCTATTCTGATATGGAAAAGGGCAGTATGTACAAAAATACACATTTATTTGTACAGGATATGCGGAAAAAAAAAATCATGTTGTGCTCCTTTTTATTTTTTGTTCAGTTTCCTTTGTGCTGAGGAAAAGAAACTGCTAGACGTCAAAATTATAACCTAGATGGAAAGATGCAGAACAATTAATTTTATTCGATAAAATGTGAGTGGATCTGGCGAAATTGGACTTGAGGTAAAAGACCAAATTCCTGAGAAAACGTCTCCATAGGGATACAATTTTCTACGGAAATGGCGATATGTTTAGAATATGAAAGATTGGCCATTTTCGGCATTCAGTTGAAATGGTTTTCTTGAAATCGTATTAGAAATATTTCATTTTGATTTTTTGAAGAAGTATAAAAGTTTCACCGTCAGTCCGACTATGCCAGATCTGCTCACGAATGGTCTTGCAATGTGAACCTGATCTAGACTGGCTTATGAGCTATTTTCCTAATAATGATAGAACTGGCCAGAAAACGTCTCCATGAGTTCTGAAGGGGCGCGGCCTCCAGCAAGGATCACCTGTCGCTCTAATCCATATGCAACAGTCTGGACAAACATGGTAGCCTGAGCAATTTCCCCTCACAATGTCTCAATAATAAGCCATACAAAGCCTTTCTGAGCTCGCCGCTCTGGAAGGTAATGGGCCGTGCTGCAAGCTTTTCAAGACCATCATAAACAATTAAAGTGAAATTCCGACTGTCACCAAGGCCCCCTCCGTAGATTTTCATCGCTGATCGCGGATCACCCATCGACACACATTAGTGCGGCGGTACGGCCCTCCTGCCTGTCATCTGGTGCAGATACTGCCTTTCCCCGGGATAATCTTGGCCCAGAAATTGTTCGTCGATCGCGAAATGACAACAGCCGGTGATATAAAATTGCAAAATGTTAAACACTTAACGACACAAGCCTAACTGTTCCCTGATGAACAGCGAGTGGATCAAACCCCTTGTTCGGCGATTTTGTATGAGAATTTAAAGGCCCACAACCCGCTATAATCGTTTCTTGTAATGGGACACCCCCTGCTGGTCAGGCCAGCACGCCGCAATATCAGTACTGAATTCAGGTCTTCAAGTTTGAAAAGGGCCCAGTGATTTTCCCCCAGCTGGTCAATGTGAAAACAGTACAGCATTGTGTCCATCAAGACAAAGAAAACTCAAGACTCAGTGAAAGCGGTCTTAATTGCTCCACATATGGTTTGATCGTCGAAAAGTGTTTGACTTACCTGTTAAAATCATTAAAAGAAGCCACATTACAAAGACAGTGAATGGTAAATCGTTGAAAAATGGCTCTAGTACAGAATTATTTTTTTTTAGGGGTTGAAGAATGAACGAAGAATCCTAACCCAAACCCGGCATTCTCAATTACAAAACAAACACACAAACATTATTTTGATCTTTCTTGTGCTTTCAGTAAATGAAATAACCCGTCCTGCAAAATATATCATAAAACTGCGTGACGACAGTTCATTTGAAGCCACAATGAACAACTAGTTGTGATCGGACCTTATTTTTTGCTAAGATTAAGAAGACGAATTTGTCTTTTTTATTTTGTGACCATCAGATCATCAGTTATCTTTGACGTAAAACGTACATGTCATTAGTAGAATACGCACCGATTTACTCGCTTCTTTTCATTCATTCCCATTCTCATACCAATCAAAGTCTCGTCTATTTAAAAATGAAAGATTCTCTTACATTTTAGGAAAGATAATGCGACGTTAATCAAGGATTAGGTTCAGTAAAATGACGATTAAACTGTAGAGAATATTAATTAAATACGAAAAACCCACGCTAGTATTTCACGGCGGCGTTTCCATGCAGATCCTGTATGAGTGCCATAAATAAAAGCCCAACATCAAAGAGACGGACTATGAGCAGTGAACAGGGACCACCGTCAACGCTGCTTTGTACCTGGGCTAGTAGAGCAAATCCTGGCTTGAGAGCCTGGACAGCAGTTGCTTTAGCTAGGCGAGCGTCGCCAGGTACAAATATGCAAATGTAGCCTTCAGAAAGACAATAGAGGCTCAGTACATTCATGATGAATGGTCCGAGAGGACCTCTGTGGCCCAAGTGCCGGGGGTGAGAGGACAATACGTCAGGCCTGTTCAGGCCACCTGATTGATGAAGTTCTGTAAGAATGATTAAACAGGCAAATTGAATTTCGCAGGGCGCCGTTCGTGTGCGATGTCTATTGTAAACTCCACTGCTGCTATTGGGATTTCTAGTTACTGAAGTTTTCGAATTTACGCTGCAGTGCTACTGAAAATATCTTTTCTCCCCATCTAGATCAAAATCACATTTAAATACTTTTTTGTAGAATGAAATGTGCTCTGACTTTCTATGTGGGTTACACATTTGTGCGACTTATATTTGCTTTTGAAAATGGACATTCAACAAACAAATAAATTTGGTCATAAGAGGAAATGGTTTCTTGCATTCCCAGAAAACCTTTTTGATTTTGGCGTTTACTGTCTTTTCCCGTGAAGCGGCAATATGCTTCAGTGCCTGATTTTAAGTAGGGGAAAAAATCAGTTTGAGGGTTGGTATCTGCAGCTTAGACGGTTTTGCATCTTTGATTCTCAGAGTGCATTATTTGTGCAATTGGTAGGGACTGGATATGTCCGATGTATATATGGTCGCGGCAATCCATAAAGTAACAGCAATAAAATGAAAAGAGAACAAAAAGAGACTTATGTAAGCAAACAGTTTTATGTTTTGTGGTCGAAGCAATATTATTCCACCTGGGCAAATACCCAATCAGGATTTATCCATCTATCCATCCATCCATCTATCAACCAATCCACCCACCCACCATCCGCAACATCATTTATCTCCATAAAAAAACATTTTCAACATAACATCCACACTCATCAATCTCCAGATGTCACTTTGATCCTAAGTTATCCAAACCGTAATTTTGTGTTTAATTAAAGAACAATCCATCCAAAATATTGACCGGAAATTTCCATAATTAGTTGACTTCAAAGACTATCCAATATTCCAATGAGACATCGATCTTCGTCATGACGTCAGTGTAGTAGACATGGTGTTTCCCCGTACCCACCGATACGTCTCTCTCTTACACCAGTGACTTCATTTGCCTTTTTCTTTCCTTTGTACCTAACGCACCACTTTCCACATTAATTCAACACCAAACCTCTTACCAGCCTCGTTTCTATTTACGACTTTTTGTACCGCGTTCGGAGAGTCGGAGGTCTCGACCACTTCACTCAAGTCAGCTAAGTTACACCATGACGGCAGAAATCATAAATTCATGGCGGTTTCACTTGTAGGAGAGCTCTTCTTTGAAGTGAGATTCATAAAATGTACAGGCAGGCATGGCTGTAAAAAGGCCATAGGTCATTTCTACTTTCTGTTTCCTTTTGTTGTTTTTTTTTGTATGCTTTTAAATATTTTGACTTGCCAGAGTGGGATGGTCAAACCAGATTTGCGTACTGCTATTGGCATATTTCAGTGTCAGCAGTGAGTGAGTCCCTGGCAACGACAGGTGACATAGATGAGAAACAGTCTTGTGATTTGTTAAGTCTTTAACTGCCCGATTAGGTCAGTGCCCCTGCCCCTGCCCCTGCCACTACCCCTGCCCCCTGCCCCTGCCCCTGCCCCCTGCCCCTGCCCCCCTGCCCCTGCCCCTGCCCCTGCCCCCCTGCCCCTGCCCCTGCCCCCTGCCCCTGCCCCTGCCCCTGCCCCCTGCCCCTGCCCCCCTGCCCCTGCCCCTGCCCCTGCCCCTCCCTCTCCCGTTTTCCCCAATCTTTTTGTTGTTGTTGTTCATTCACTGCGTGTGCACGCCCTTGTCTTCCGGTGCGACTGTAAAATGTGTTCGCACCGGTGTGTTTGTGTGCTGCAGTAATATCGATTTTTGGTGCTGCTAACGAAGCAAGAACTCGCAGCGAAGTAAACTGTTTCGCTTCGTTCCTGTTGAAGTCATTTATTGTTCGTTTTTTTTTTTTCACTTGAAAAAGGCGAAAGCCGAAAATTTTGTGTATTTACTGTCTTCTCTTTAGTTTGCTTTGTATTGTTTGGGTTTTATTTCTCACGCGGGGTTTTGCAACATACAACCTTTTCTTTTTGCCCAATTTTGACTTTGCTTATAGCCCTGCTGCGACCCCACAGTTTTTCTGTGGTTTTTCTGATAATCTGTCTTTAGTTTTCTTCCTTTCGAAGTACCTTCTTAGTTTGTTTGTCTTTCGAAGTACACCCTTTGTTTGTCTGTCTTCCGAAGTACTATCCTAGTTTGTCTGTTTGCTTCCATAGTAAGTATCTTAGTAAGAACCGATGCAAGGGAAAGCTGAGACAGTTGCTGCAGGGTCGGCATTGACGGGGGAAAAAAAAACCCATAGCGTCATAGCGCACTGAGACTAGTCTGTTTTGTGTCGGATTTAATTCAGACTTTGAACTTCATTTGACTCGACTAATGAAATATTTCTTTCAGTCTCATTAGTGTGCTAGGACGTATTCAGTTCCATAGACTACATTTCACACTAAAACCGAGACAAAATTGATGACTTGACCCATGGAAAGATAAAGAGATTGGAAACACTATTGGATATTTCGAATCTCGTCGGGCCTTTTTCCGCAGTTCGCTTGGCTTTCCCTGGTTTCAAATGCAACACCTTTACGATACATCATTTATTTATGTTTTTTATGAGATTTCTGGTTTCATCGAATATATACCACAGTGAGTTGAATAGCGTGTCGAGGCACTCGGAACCTAGCGAAAATATTTTTAATGTTCATCTTATAGAAATGTTAGTTTAGCTTAAAGTATGTTGAAATTGCAAGACAAGATATGCGGATTAGTGTGAGAAACATTGGTTATCAATGTGTCTTCTGAATTTGCACAAGATTTAGATGAATAAAGAAATGAAAGAAAAAGAAGTAATACAAAGTGGGAAAAAAAGTCCGTCCAATGAAATCTTAGCCAACTATTTGGATAGCAACGTCACAATACTGAGTTTCACCAGAGGGTATGCATTTATACTTATAGAGAGATTTCACTTCCGCCAAACCACGAAACTAGGTCGCTTCGGTAAACTAGAATTGAAAGAGACCGTCTTCATCAAAGATAGTGTGCATATATCTGTTTACCGTGGTCCATTCATATTTTTGGGCTGGTTGAAACTCTTTGGAGCCGTTTGTAAACTCTTATGCACAGTGAAAATGCACAACGGGTATTGTTTACTGCAGCGACCTACTTTCCACTCCACGCTAAAGCTGGGTTCTCATGTGTACGGAAACGGAAACGACAAAAAATCCTATATAGTAAAATGAAAGAGTGTTTCCATGTGTACGGAAACGGCGTGCGGAAACATTCTTTCTATTTCACTACTTCAAGGGTTTTTAACGCTTTCGTTGCCGTTTCTGTTTCCGTATATATGAGGATACAGCTTAACAGTGGTTTCGTGGCGCCTACCATGTCTCGCAGTTCAAATCGACCAACAGCGAAACTCTCTACACATACATACTCTCTAGTTTCAATTCGTTCCAACCAGTTGGCTGGTACTCGGGTTTCACTGAAACTCAACTAGTCGGCCTATCAAAATCAGATGTTGCGCACCGGGGTTTAGATGAATGAAGAAAGAAAGAAGTAACAAAAAAAAAAAACGAAGAAGAAAAAAATGAAACCTGAAAAAAAAAAAAAGTTCTTCTAAAGAAATCTTAGTGCGCATGGGTCATAAAAGCCGTGTCTTTATCCATGTAACAAGTCCACTATTCAAGTTGCTGACGGATCAGACACGGCTGAGAAAACACCATTAAGCAGTACAAACACACATTCCGGGATGCCCATTATATCATGACAGTGCACTGCGAGTTGTAATGTTGCCTTGACAACGGGGTCACCACGCCCCCCCCCCCTACTGGTCTCTCATGGTTACAATTGACCATAACTCCATTTGTCCCCTATTCTCTACACCGCCATTTCGCAGCGGAAGACTCGAACCCCGCTGCCGTCGCATCGTTGATGTAGATTTATCTGCACAACATAAAACAGTTGGGGGTGGAGGGGTGACACTTTGAGATGCAACCCGCAAAGCTTTGTTTAGGATTTCATCCGGTCTCCAGTTTTCTTTGAATTTCGGCGTCTTTTGAGTGACCCACGGCCTATCACTTTCTATGTGTGTGGGATAATAAATTTATGCACCCATAGTAAATTCATATTTTGCGTTTTTCCACAGACGTGCAAGGGGCGTTTACGATCGCTATCTGAGGGAAAGGAAATTCTCAGGTGTACGAGATTTGTCAGATTTACTTGCGATTCTGATACTGCGAATATACCAAGTTCCTCAGATGTATCAGTTTCAAGCTACAACAGTGTAAAATACGTGCTGTAAATATCACATACCGTGATATCACCCACATAAACACTCACACCTGTATTGTTTCAACATCCACACTACAACGACAAAAACGCCCCCATCCCCACACACAACCATACACACACACACACAAATAAACACCACTCAACAGAAACCATATCAGGTAAAAATAAATAAATCTTTAAAAGGCAAATACAGGGTTTATTGTGATGCTTCGCTCCTTTATGCGTACTCCTCATATCAAATGGTACTTATTACTTGCATGGCAGATAGATCGATATAATAATAATATAACAGGTTAAAATCTACTGTAACACAGCATTTACATGAAATTTTAATAAGGTATGCCCTTTACCCATAGGGGTTCCAGGGTCAAAATATAGGGCCACCGTTGTGAAGACAATAATAACACGAAAAGTCATTCGATCAAACAAAATTAGTAACAATTACACTGTGCCATTCTCACCCATTTTGTCTCTACAGTAGAGTCTTAATAAAGTAGTGTCAATTAGTGCAGGGGTTCCAGTGTGTTCAACTGCGGTGGCCGCCACCAATATTCTGAAGAACATTATCACATGAAACGTCATTCGATAAAACAATTACCATTTACACTGTACCAATCTGATCCATATTGTCTCTAGAGTAAAGTTTTAATAAAGTAGAGTCATTTACCACAAGGGTTCTACTGTCCAACTGGAAGACGGCCAACGAAATTCTGAAGACCATTCTAACTAACAGAAAACGTCATTCGTTGAAGCACTTACCATTTACCCTGTGCCATTAACGTCCTCCGTTTTGTCTCACGTCAAAATGCAATATTCTGTGCACAGCTAAGTATACATGTGAACCCAAGTAAGGGTGCACGAACAGTCGACAATATAGAGTCCAGCACTTGAAAGTTCTGGGATATATCATAAGAGAAAGCTGGGCCAGAGATGGAATGGTTTATTTACTAATGTACATGTATTTGTCGGTCTACTTATTCATTTACTGATTTATTCATTTATTTACCTGTTAGTTTACTTACTGATGGACTGACTGATTGATTGATTGACAGATTGACTGACGGATTGATTGATCCATTTTTTTGCATTCAACTGCAAAACCACTGGGTCAGGCCTACAATGACAGACCAAATCGCATTTCAATCCGTGCCCCCCCCCCCCATAAAAAAACAACTGTTGCTCCAGAAGAAAATGTTAAAGATTAAACTCTCGTACTTACAGAAAAAAAAAAGAAAAATGTGGATTCCAGAATTTCTGTAAGAATCGGAATAAGTCGTTTCTTCTTTTTCCCTTAATCGAACACAGTCGTAAGTCAAAGCGAGATGTGTGCCACATTCATTTACTAAAGCTCTGTGCCACATTACTTCATGTAATAA
>OZ007573.1:56876182-56926182 GCA_963931925.1 Onchidella celtica
GCTGTGGAAGAGGGGTCACTGCAGTGAGCTTGGATGAGACTATTTTTTTCTTTGATGAGCACTTTGATTTCATTATCATTATCATTGAACCAGTCTTGCGGACAGGAAAACCAACTGTGCTGCTGGCGCAAGAGTGTACAGTCGTATTTAGGTCAGTCCAGCTCTGTTCAATGTTCTCGGGGTCAAAAGTCACGCAATCCAATTTTGAGGAGAGTTCTGATGAGAGCTCGCTCTGTTTCTCAGCTGAGCAGAGTTTTGAAACATTTAGGCGTTTAGGTGGCGCTTTCCCTTGAGGGCGTCTATTGCGCCTCAATGTTAGTCTGAGCTTGCAAACAATGAGTCTGTGGTCAGTTCCACACTCGGCACCACACATCGCCTTTGTTACAAGGACATCCTTTCTGTCAGTCTTCCTCACAATGACATAGTCTATGAGATGCCAATGCTTTGAGCGGGGATGCATCCATGACGTTCTGTTTCTCACGGGGAGACTAAAATTTGTGTTGGTAATGAACAGGCCAAATTCAGCGCACAAAGTAAGTAAGCGCAACCCATTGTTATTGCATGAACCAACTCCATGAGGGCCAAAAACATTTGGCCACGCTGAGATTTCGGAGCCAACCCTAGCATTGAAGTCCCCCAAGAGAATCAGCTTATCAGCTGCCGGGACAGAGCATATGACAGATTCTAGATCAGAATAGAACTTGTCTTTGGCTTCATCTGGGTTTGTCATGGTGGGCGCATATGCGCTAATGAGGGTGGCTGACTGGCTTTTCCCAACTGGGATCCTGAGTGTCATTAGCCTGTCATTTATTTCAATTGGCATGGACTGCAAGTTTCTGACAAGGTCATTTTTAATTGCAAACCCAAGACCATGCTGTCTCGGTTCGACTGCACCCTTGCCTTTCCAGAAGAAGGTGTATCCACCACTGAGCTCTTTGAGTTGGCCACTATCAGGGAGTCTGGTCTCACTGAGTGCCACTATGTCCAGGTTGTACCTGCTGAGCTCAATGGCAATAAGTGCAGTGCGTCTTTCCGGGTTGTTTGAGATAGATAGATAGATAGATAGATATACCCCATACCTTACAGCACCAAATATTTTCGCACTGGAGCGTCAACAGGCCAGCACAATTAACATCTACAAGAACCCAGTAGATCAAAGGTGTATTATCATGCCCGCAAATCAATGAAGCCAAGTACGTGACTGGCCATACTGCTCTACTGATCAACCCAGCACCCTCATGCCATGACATAGCACAGGCAAGACGCCGAGGATAGGTTCGCCTTTAGACACCTTGAACTAAACAAACGCAGTACATGTTAAAAAATTATAAAGCAGCCTGCAAAGTGACAGGTCATGAAAAGCCATCTCGATGGCAATTCATACTCCAGACAATGGGCAGGTGAGACTATCGCTGCTATAAACGAGACGCGTCAAGATAGGACGGACAGTGAATAAATCATTAAACATTGTAGGACTGGAATTGGATGAATTATTAGCTATTTCTGCACTGTAGATCATTTTAGGAACTTTGATAAAATACTGGAGGATTCTTTGAGTAAACCTGGCAGTGAGAAGTAGTGAGAAGAACTTTTATGAAGTAGAAGAACAAGGAAATAGAATACGTCGACCTTAACGTTAGCCAAAGTTAAATCAGGAGTGCAGATCCATAGAAAAACATCAGTAAATAACAATGTAAAGCGCTGGCGTATCTCTGATCCATTTCAGGGCCATAAATACTTTTAAAAACTTATAAAATAAAGAACCGCTTCTTTCATCTATCCTTAACTCTCTTCCCTTATTTCAGTAACTACGGTGGCCACATGTGAGTCTCAGTTGCTTAAGAAACAAAGGCGTCATGTAAATATTGGAATGTTTAAATGGTGAAGTATTGTTCTGACGAGTTTATTCGTATAGCTCCAAATAATGGTTTCATTGTGCCTTTGAAAAAACAAAAATAACTCATACAAATTGAGTTTTAAGCTCTTGTATATTCAAAAATACTTTTAAGTTTTGCTTCAAAAACTTAAAAATGAAGCACTTCTTAAAGAAATTGAATCGTAATTATAAAAGTGAAAAACGACAACAGGGGCACAAGAAGAAAACAAACAAACAGAAAAAAAACCACCAATATGTTAATATTTATAATCGTTTTGTTTTAATCTTTCAAAAATATATTCAACATGATTTTTTCATTCTCAAATCACACCGTAGGCAAGTCTGCAAAGTTATGCATCTTCGATAGATCTACTGAATCTCAGGACTTAACCATTAAGCTTTCATTTTATCACTTTCTTCACGAGGATGCAGTAAGTTATGGAAGGGGGGGGGGGTTCCGGATGTATGTCTTGGGTTCCCCACAGCGTTGCCATGACAACGACGATAAGTCACGCACAACCAAGTTCCCCGACGTCATAGGGACAGTCCTAAGGTGAAATGATGTCCGTATTTTATAGCTCAGCTGTGTGTGAATTACACCTGTGTTTTATGACAGTTGTGTCTGGATTATACCCTAGCTATGGTTACAAAATAGTAAAATGTTATTCTCATCTGTCAGTTACTGTCCTCAAGAAGAAAATAAAAGATCAACAAAGAAATAAAAATATTTTTCCCACCACTGTGGAACCTGGCTAAAATGATAAACTTTATAATATTTTGTTTGAGCATGTCTTCAATGTCGCTGAGGATTCGCTCATAATTTCTGCCTAGACAGAAATAGAATAAAACAGCACGCTTATTTTGGAATGACGATTTCTCTATTGGGCTTTCAGTATGAAGTGTGATATTACTCTGAGAATGTTGTTACAAATACATACTTCCTCCAAGTTGTTGTTGTTGTTTTTGCGTTAGGGGTACGTATTTTAAAGCCTTTTGTGACACCACAGCTAGACAGCTCCTCCCAAAATACTCCTGACAACAGCCTTGATTAATCATTATGAATTTGTTATTCTTCCAGATTTTCTTGGTGTTTTCCTTCTGCTTTTGGTTGAAAGGGTGGGGGTCAGGGTCAGGGATTCGATAAGATTTAGGGTTGAGGTTAAGGCAAAACGCTTGGGATGCGTACATACTTATAGTAACAGCCTTACTTTGAAGGTGCAAGTATATATGTCAACATAATATATGTTGCACACAAATTTGCTATTTTCGGATGCCCAGTGACAAAAACCCCATAGACCTCACACATTACTGAGATCACAAGACAGTTTCAGTCGCTGGCAAGTGGTTATGAATTCGTCATACTCACAAGTTCATTTATATATATATACAAGTCAAAACATTAGGTCGAAATATATTATCCTTATACAGAAGAAATTCTATCTCGCATACACAGATAATGCTGATGAATGAGTGATCCTCAAGCTCTTTCGCATTTGGCATGTCAAAGTATAATAAATTTTGAATTAAAATGAAGATTTAAAACAAAACAAAACAATATAGTCATCTCTGCAGCATTAGGGAAATTCTTACGCAAGAAATAAAAACATCAACAAAAGAAAAAACTTATGTCAACTGAATGTTTCAATCGTATTAGGTCAGAAAATGCATTGGCTGCGAGAGGGTTAAACCCCTCTCTTTCAAAACTGAAGACACAATGTTTGATTATTGTAATGCACAAGTAACACACCAATTGTTGATACTGGACTTTAACACTCACTTTCCTCTGAATATCTATACTGACAAATAGATTTTGCTGACACCCGTACATCTCCGATTCTATTTGTGAAAACACTGGAATACAAACGTTTTCTTGAAGTTCAGCTATAAAGAGCGTTTGATATTTCACTTTCTTGTGAGACTGTTCTCATTCCATTGTCAGTGGAGCAAGGCACGAGAAAGGCTGGTCACGTGCTGAGTCAGATCTGCTTCGCTTCTGTGTTGACCCAGTGCAAGAGGTCTCTCCTTCTCACCAGCTGAGTAAAGACAGTTTCGATCCTCCCAAACTCATGAAACAGACATTTTGGTCTCCCCAGTGCACGAGATTCCAATCAACTCCTTAGTCCACATGTCACACTCAAACCGAGAAAACAAACCGACTTGACTTAGTGCACAGCCAGCCAAACGTATTTCCCATATGAATAAAGGCTCAAGGATTGTTTCCCTGATGTTCAAGTCATTTGCTTCACTCCTGAAGTCTTCAGATATTCTAAACAGAGAGGAAATTCGTCCATGTCTTCCTATTTTACGGTTTCACGGAGACGAGAACATCACAAAACATCACACAATGACATCCTTTCCCAGAAATCCCTCAAGTATGACGTCATCCGGGGTTATGACGTAACTACCGGATGTTGTTGTGCTAGCATCATCGTCTATAGACATAGCCGATCCTTGCTGAGTGTGTGGCACACCAGTGGCCGGTCTGAGGAGGTTGATACTGTTGTCTTTGTGAGAGTTCTGACCTCTTTGAGGACTGGATTGCCTTAGTGAGGTCAACACATTGGATGACGTGGAGGCCGGAGACTGTCTCTGACCATGATAACTGTTTCTCATCCTGCCCTCTTCAGGACGACCACCTCCGGTGTCCAAAAATCTGGGCCGCCCTGATTTGAGATCTGGAATGTTTGCGTGATGGGCTGAGATACTGCCTTGACCTTGAGTACTCTGGACGCCCCAGCTGTTGACCAGGTGGGGCGACATGACCTTGTTAGAAGATTTGTCTCGCGAAGAGAGGAAAGGGTCACCTGGTGCAAAGTGTGGTCTCCCTGTAGAGTAAAACAAATAAATATACATTAAATACAATGCTCACTTGCTTGCTTTGCTATCATTCAATCATTCCCGGACGTTATGAAAACTTCTCTCTGGATCAACCAGAAGTCCACAAACCAAGACATCTCAAAGAGAAATGGGTGGCACAAAAAAAGCCCCCGCTGTAAAACTATTATCATACTATAATGAAGCTAGAGGGTGAACATGTTAGCAAATAGAACTTCAAAAATTAATTATGAAATTTTATGTACTGCTTCAATTTTTGATGATTCGTTACGTGGGCACTCCCGTTTTGGACAAAATTCTTCAGTCTATAATATTATTTATCCACCATTTTTTGAACGGCAAAATTTAATAAGAGTCGAAGTTTCGTAGAGTAGAATCGAAAAGTGCGATGCCTCTCTCTACATATTGCTGACCGAACAGATCTACAGCTGGGCTTGGTGTTAGGAAAATTTTGCAAGATTCATCTTGCCCACGTCGGCTAGTATAATATAACAAGGAAGCTATTACCGCGGTATATTCACCGCCATAGCTAATGATTGTCAAGTACATGAAAAAAAAATCCTACAAAGACAATTTTGTATCATTTGCATCATTTTCATTTACGATCGTCCTCCAAATGATGTTTCTCATTTATTCACTATTTCTCTGGCCGAAAATATGACGCCCAAAATATTGACCGTGTTGCAAGCGAAGGAAAAAAAACAACAACTAATATACAGCTCCACCTCTCCTTTCTAGACATTGTGAGATTTGCGGTACTCCACTACAAGTGAATTCAACTTTTATCAAGACCCCATTTTTTGGTAGTGTGCGTGCACGTCATACTTACATTTTTCAGCTTTTTTCTTCTTTTTTGTTACAGTAGAAAGTTTGATGTACTTTCAGTACACATTAACATTCCACGGCTTTAGTTCGTGTTTGTTCTATCCACCTTTTCTAAAAAAAAGAGGAAAAAAAAGTTTTCCTCTTATTTGTGTCAAGCCTGGGGCGTTACAGCATACAATGTGTGTGCGTGCATGTGTGGGTGCACCCTCGCGCGCGTGTGTGTGTATGTGTATTTTGTATACTTCTTTAATCCCATGTGGGACATTTACCCCTGTGTCATTACAGCCCATTTACAACTGGAGTAGTCTCGTCGTCGCCACAGGCGCTCGGCGGTGTTTTTTTTTTTCTGGGGGTTGGGGGGGGTGGTCGAGTGTGTGTGCGCGCACGATCATTTTAACTCACCTTTGTTTGTTGTATGGTCAAATTTGATATCTTCATCACTTGTCCCTCGTCCACTGTCACATGTGCCAGATTCCCCAGATGTGTCACTATTGATGTCATCCGGCTGTAATTGTACAACACAACAGACTGTGATTAGTATAGTGTATTTTGCGCATCGTGCAGGCAATGAATCATTCCTATCTCCACCAGAAACAAATATGGAAAGAGTTCCCTACGTCCCGACTGTCCAGTCAAGATACCCTAAACCTATCTCTAAACCTGTCCTTAACCCTAACCCTAAACCCTTGTTTTCTGGTTGACTGGATAGGGATAGTGTTAGAGATACGATTAGGATTAGGGTTAGTGATAAGGACACAGGGTTAGGAATTTGTTTAAGGTATCTTGTCTGGGTAGAGGGGCCGAACGGATCGCTTCCTACAAATGTAATCATTATCTTCAGAACATAAACCTGGAGCAGAAATGCAGATGATCGTCACTGCAATGAACGTCCTTCTGGCCCCAAAACCTTGCAATTTACGTTGTTTATATAATAATATATACATATATTATCTGGATAATGCCACGTTTTGTTAATATCCAAACGAAATATAATTAGACGTGACGATATCAAAACCAATTAATCACTCCACATGCAAATGCTTATTAGTGAACTTCAGCACTGTATAAAATTACTTTCTCAGGTCTCACTCTCAGAATTTCCAGCTTACACATAAACACTTTCACAGATCTGTAGCCACACACTCACAAACACATAAGCACCCACACACAGGCGTGTCATATCCAATTTCATCAATCCCTGGGCTATATCATATTGAATATCCCTGTCACAAGACACATTAGATCCTCTGTTCAAGCAAAACACGGATCAGGGGGGAAAATACACGTCTAATCTGATATTATACATTCGGCCACGTCCCACATCACAACATATTATGTAACCAAATACACTCATTAATATAAATAATGTTCTCTCAAGAGAATTCTTGAACTTTGATCCTCAATGGCTTTGGGACTGATTACTACAGCGTGTGTCGGTTGCTAAGGACTATTCGGGGAGATTATTCTAGTTCAATATAAAAATTGCGGAGTGGCTCATTGGAAGTCTGGAGGATTAGATAGAAAACAGACAGAAATATGTATAACAATGTTTTGTCATAGACACGGGTCTGATATAACATGGGATGGGTATGGGGTGAAAATAAAACCCGCAGTCTTAGGCTAGACCCTCACTGCCCTGTTTTAATCGGCCGACTGGTTGGTAGGGGGCGTCACCACACTGACTTTTAGTGAGCTCCAACTAGCCAGTTGGTCACTGACAAAATATTTCAAAAAAATGAAAATAAATAAAAAAAATACTGAAAATCTGTGAACAATACAACAACTCTTTCATCTCCCCACATTTTGACATAGTCGGTTGCTGCTTGCTATCTCATTGAAACTCAATGACAAGGCGGCACCATCCAACTGGTTGGCCGATCCAAATCGGCTATTGCACGCCGACACTTAGAGTCTGCTCCAGAGCAGAGTATTCCTGTGTTAAATCAATGGCTGTTTTTTATTTGTATTTGTATTGTATTTGTATACTACTTTAATCTCATTTGGGAAATTTGCCTTTTGTGTCATTGCACCCAGTTACAACTGGAGCAGGTACGTCGTCGCCACAATTCAGCGCCGGCTGGCGGTTGTTTTTTTGGGTGGGTGGGTGAGAGATGGGGTGGGGGGGGGGATGAATTTTATTTGATTTTGCCCGGACATCGGCCTCTTCAGCCTGCTCTTTTCGATGTCCAACTGCCAAGGTATCTTTAACGCGCGCACCATGCATACCGGCCGTCCGAAGTTTTTTGTCCTTATCCGAGAAGACTAGGTACTCGATCCACACCCCCCCCCCCTCTTCAATAGGATCAGGGACACGAAAACATTAGAAAAAATTCCCAAACTTTCAACATGTCTGCACCGGCCGAGATTTGAATCCGGGACCTTTGGCATGAGAGGCAAGCACCTTGCCTCTAGACCACCTTGTCCTCTTAGCGCAGCATAGTCTACTTTATAAAGCCGAGTCGAGTAAATATTCAGTTATTTTCTTTGTTCGGTTATAGCTTGTATTAAATAAATCTATTGGATCATGAGCCAAATTACAGGGCTTTATTTTCTTTTTCAACGGACACAAATAAGTTTATGAAACCTGGCCAGCGGTTTTTCCTGACAACATTATTAGATTTAAACATCTGAAGTGTCAGTTTTCGGTGCCACCCGTCTGCTGGAAGCGGGTAAACAGAAATAGGATTGAACATTTAATTCAATTAAGTTCGTTTGTTCTTGTTTGATTTTCGGGGGGGGGGGGTGGGAGGAGGGAGGTTTGGGAAGGGGGGAGAGGAGTGTTGGAAACCAGACCCGTCATTAATGGCCAAAAAAATGAACTTCCAGAATTAATTAGATTAGCACAAAAGACCACGTCCCTTGGTCTATCTGTTCTGAATTTGGAAATGTAAGTCATGAAACAACTCAAATTATGCGCGGAGACTAGTAAGTGAAACCTCAAAAGCTGCAGTAAGGTACTGGACAACTGTGCATCAGATTTGCATAGGTTTCAATTATTTCATCTTCATACGAACGTCGCATATCATAAAGAAACGTTAAAGAGCTTTCACATATATATATGTATTATTTATAGCTTAGGTTTGCTGTATTAATAAAATGTACTATTTTTCTCGCTCAGTCATTATTTTGTACCATTATTAGTTTCTTTTGGTCGTTATAGGATGGAAGCCAAACACAGAATAGAGCAGAACTCAACAGGAATTAAAAGCAGCGCTATTTTCCTGTTGTTGTTGTTGTTGTTTTTTTGTGTCGATGCCTAAGGGTAAGATCATCGTAATGGAACTGGAAAGACGGGTTAGTAACTTTATTTGCCGCGCAGTGCCATTTTAAGATTTCCCTTGAGCCATTATGCATCGTCTGGTCTGGTATGGCGAATAAAATACGGTAATGGGTTGTTATCGGTTTTTCCGAAAACGGTAGCAAAAATTAGTTAGGTCAACTTGGACATGATGTGAAAAATAACTCAGTTATTGAATTAGCCTGGTGGCGCACTGGGTCTAAGCTGTCTTAAGTCTGTCACTGCTGTATACCTCTAAATTTGTGTTTTCAAGACTTTGCAATAAGCCATGCCAAGACGTAACAGGCTTGCCTCAAGGCACAATGCTTCATGTCTGAACCAAAGCACACTCGAGACACTTTTGACTCTGTGCGCCATCGGGCTTAGAGTCTGCATACTGTGGACAAGAGAGTCGCGTGTGCTGAATCAAAGATACTAAAATTGACAAGATCAGACAGCTAGTGCTTTTAGCGCGCACGAATTTCGCACCGCCACCTAGTGGCAAATGCGCGGAAGTCATGAAAAGTGCGATATATTACAAAATCAAATATTGAAAATACTGAATTTTGTTCACTGTTCCGCTATTGCTATAGGCCTTGATTGACGTTAGTTATTGTGGAGTTATAATTTCTATCGCAGTGGGAGAAAACTGGCTTTTTAAAATTTTTTAGTCGCAATAGGTAGAATGCGCATGACGTCACAGAGTGTTTTTGTTTTGTACTTCCGCCAAACAAGATGGCCGGTGGATCAGCTGATGAGTGTAACTTCGAGATGTGTCTAAGCGGTTAAAATGCCTGCTAGTTGCATTGCAGTTGACTGTTGTGACAGGGGTGGAACGGATGTATCCAAGCTGGTCAGATCCACTACCATCCGTGTAAACAAGAGAAAGGAAGTGAAAGAATTGGCCAAACGTCTCCCATGTGCGTATACACACGTGTCATTGTTTACAGTAGTGAACTTTGTTAAAACTCGCCGCCGATTGGTTCGCGACGCCTTAAGTGGGTCCGGACAGACAAGATGGTGGATATGCGCATTCTACCTATAGGCCTTGATTGACTAACTTATTAGTGAGGGAAAACTGGCAATTTTTTCTCTGTTTTTTTTTTTTAAGTCGCAGTAGCACTCTCATAATTTTGCATCATAAATTTACCATTACATCAAGCATTCTTTTCATACTATGCGCCATGGGCCCCGACACTGATCAGCGCGCAAATTGTGTGCACAGTTTTTTTTAGCTGTGCGGAAAAGGCAGTGTCTCATCTTATCATTGCTAGTATCTTTGGTTGACTACCGATGAGGCCACATTTATGATAAAGATACAAATACGGCAGACGTAGAATCTCCTACATAATTTAGTTGCTAATTACATAAACATTAAATTTGTAGTACGGTAAATGTTGATGAGCTAAACTAGAGCTCTGTTCTATCTCTCAGGGGCACTTGTACAGAAAGAAATTGACCTGAATATTGATTTTGTGCTAACGCATAAACTTCTTCCACATCAGAGGGAATGAAATTCTCCCACGCTCATTACTAAATAGCTTAGGGGCATAGACGCTCTATTGTTTCTGGGGAACATGAGCCATGAAAAATTCTGTCTCCCACTTGCTACCTCCTAATGTGTAGGTCACTGGGGCGAGATATTTGGACAAAATATAAACTGAATAGCGCCCATGAATTAAAGAGTAGTCTAACTCAATTTCTGTTGGAAATTGAGACAACTTTGGGAGCACGTACAGTCTTTCAGCGAGATAAAACTTTAACTTCTGCGAGATTAAATAAAATAGTGATTTCATGTCCTTTGTCGCAGTCTACTATTTACATTTTTAAAAAAAATTCGAACTTAGTTTACTAAATAATAATTTAAAAAAAACTGAGTTACACCACTGTTCTTTTCGTTTATGGGCACAATTCACGTATAAAGCCGGATTCCTTTGCACACCCGACAATTGGTATTAAAAATAAAGAACAAAGATAGTTAGGGCCCACAGAATTAGTGCTTCAGAGTCACTGCTATTGTTAGATGCTCCGGTAGGAACTGCCCAAGTTTACACACATTTTAACTCAACCACGACACAACGTTCGTTAACATGGTCAGACTTCAAGCCAGCAACTAGCTGTGCTTCATTCACTAAACTTGTTTTCACGTTTGTTTGTCTTCGTACAGATATTCGTACATCTATTGATTATGTCTGCCTGTAGCTTCTTCGGTCATCTTTCTGTTTTATCTCTACTATCTAGACTCTAGCAGAAAACATGCTGCTTTGGGAGCATCGTTGTAAGACGCTAGAGCAGTGTTTCTCACCGGTGGGGCATGACGATATTTTGGTGGGGGGGGGGGGGAGGAGAACTTCAGAATGGGTCGTAGGGACATGTAATGCATGGCTGTTGTTATAAGTGCGTACGACGCATCCCAAACGTTTTGCCATAGGAGCGCATGCGCATACGTACCTATACTTAACCCCGTCCTTATCCTCAACCCTAACTCTTATCGAATCTGTAACAATGTCTCCTACCCTTTCAACAACAACAAAAAAAAAGAGGAAAACAAAAAGAAAATCTGAAAGAATAATTCAGTAAGGCCGTTGTTAGGAGTAATTCGGGGAGGAGCTCTCTAGCTATGGAGTCACAAAAGGCTTTAAAATACGTACCCCTCGTGCAAAAAACCTGGGGGACATACGGACTTGTAACAACGTTCATAGTAACTTTGTCTAATCATGGTGATGAGTTTTTGGTGGTGTTTTTTTTTTTTTTTGGTGTTATTTTTTTTTTTTTTTTTGAACTGAAGTGGGGAGTGGGATAAAGAGGGCGGAGAAACACCACTCTCGGGTTTAGATAATTATTATGGGGCATCAGTACAGCAGTTTTGCTCTAAGCACGGTCGGTATGAACATAACAAAATAATACACTGCGAATGAAAAGACGGGCAAACGTGCCAGAGTCTATTATGATTGGCAGCATTACCACCGTTTGTGCGTGTGCTGAGAAACATTGTCTCAGTCTGAGGTTAAAGAAAATATCAACCAGTAACAAGAGAGAACAAAGCCCACAAAAGCTACACGGTGACAGGTTTCATCACAAAATGGAAATTGAACATACAATAAAGTAGTGATTAGGGGAATATCACACTAAGCCCTTAATGACATAGCCAGTTGCTGCCAGCAAAATGTTCACCCAAGAAATAATGACAGAAGCTGACTGTGTGTGACCAGGCCTTGTACGATAGGGTCTTCCCGGATTTACTATGAAAAATAATTATAAGAAATTATGGCGTGCACTTCTTGACTGCCAGCATCTGACTGTGCCGTCCCCGGCTTAGTATGATTCCCCCCCCCCCACCCTCTTTAAGCAAATTTTTTTTTTCGTCTCCTGTAAAATTTTGCTTTGCGAGTCAGCAGTCCTCTGCCACAACATGACAAAACAGCAAACTACAAAGCTGAGATAATTAACAACAGTTTCAGAACTCGATGAAAGAATGAAATTGTAACCCCAGAGAACAACGTTCAAAACAACAAGATACTTAAGGATTCAAGGAAAAGATGAAAGATTGTCTACTCACGTTACTGAAATGTGTCCAGCGCACGTTGGGTTCAGTAAGTGGCGGGAGATGTAACTGTTGATCTCGCGCAAGCACTTGTCCTTGATCGTGCGGATCCTGTGGTTTATCGTGAATTCTGAAACTGACCTTTTTCTGGACATCTTCCGTCTTCTTCCCCAAGTTCCCCGGTCTCAGTATCAGCCCATGGGCGTCACCACTTACATGGGAATCGCTCTGAGGCTTGCCAGCTACAAGATTGTCCACCTGTTTTGGGTTTGGCACGGACTGCTGGACGGTGTGACCACCAAAGATTTTCCCCCGGAAGAGAGAGTTACTGCCTCTCCCTGGTCGGTTCTTCTCCGACCGGAGGATGATGAAAATGGCACTGATGATAATGAGGGAGAGAACAACAGTCGCTCCACCAATGACGCCCACAATGATAACATACTGCTCGTCAGATGCGTTCTGTGTGCTGGCACTTGTTTGAGTTGCGTTGTCAAAGTTCACTTCAATTCTGAGTTGTGTGGTGGCATTCTTGGGAGCTGAGGACGAATCCTCCACTTTGATTGACAAATGATAATCCTGCGGATTCTGGAGCCTCTTCATGTCCTGGAGTAGAAGTTCGCCACTGGTCACATCCATAGAAAAGGCTCTGTCATCATTCCCTGCGTAGATAAAGTAGCGTAGAGCAGAGGCGTCGCCTTCGTCCATGTCATAGGCGATGATTCTTCCTAATACCATACCATTCTCTGGCAAGGTGGAGATAACAATGGTGTGGTTTCTTGAGGTTGGGAAGAGAATCACCGGCTCGTTGTCGTTTTCATCAAGAATCTTTATTTCAACTGGCGCAGTATTTGATCGTGGGCTGCTGCCCCTGTCCCGGACCAAGACCGTGAATAAATATTCGTCCTTAGTCTCGCGATCTAATAAACCAGATACTTGAACTGAACCATTTCTTTGTACAGTGAAAGGTAAATGCATGCCACCAGTGATCGATCCCCCAAAGAAATCGAACTGCCCGTTTGCACCCGTATCCAGATCGTACGCTGTTATCGTTCCTATTACAGTATTGTTTGGAGTTCTTTCCGAAGCGAAGAAAGAAAATTTGGTTTTGTTAAACACGGGGCTGTTGTCATTGATATCTCTCAGAATTATGCGAACCTCAGCCAGGCCTGTACGAGCAGGTTCTCCGCTGTCAGTGGCAAATACTTTAAACCGGAGCGTGGCGTTTTTCTCTCTGTCCAGTGATGCCGTGGAAGAAACGACTCCGGTGCGAGGATGTATTCTAATATAATCCCCAGCCTCTTTGGACACGGAGTAAGTGATAACTGCATTGTTGCCTATATCACCGTCCACGGCTTTAACTTGAGTAATGTATTGTCCGGCATCACGGTTTTCATCAACACTTGCAGTGTAAAAGTTCTGTAAGAATTCAGGTGTGTGGTCGTTGATGTCCGTGATGTTCACGGTAAGGCTTACCTGTGTTTCTAGTGGAGAATCGGCTCGATCTTTGCAACTAACCAACACAGAATACGAATCCTTTTCCTCTCGATCTACCTCGGTATTCAGCAGTAAGGTGTAACCTTTATCAGGTACAGGGTTCAGTTTGAAATCGGCACCCGACAAAAGTTGACAATCAACTTTTCCATTAAATCCATCATCGTTGTCTTCCACGTCCACGAAAGCTATGAAATAGTCCGGAGGTGCGGATTCAGGAATGGTTAAAGTTGACGTGTCACCAGCTGCCACGGTGTTGATTCGCACAAACGGTGCGTTGTTGCCAGAATTAATGATGAACACAGAGACCAGGGTCTGGTTACCCCTGGGAGGGTCTCCGCCGTCCCTGGCGTCCACGAACATCAGAAATGGAGTGGATGATCTCCGGATGGTTCGCAGATTTCCGGTGACTCTGATGGTCCCAGTGGTAGAGTTGATGGCGAAGACACCCTTCACTCCAGATTCTGAAGTTTGACTAAAGCTGTAGGTGATACGCCCAAAATCACCTATGTCCTTATCAGTCGCTGTGACCTGTAGTTGACAACAAGGACAGAGTAACAATAAATTAGAAGTAGTTGTTTAATATGAATCTTTGCTTTGTTCAAAAGATGCATTTTCAGTATCTTCGTTAAAATCATTACTCTTTGCTTTTAATGGTATCTATTTAAAAGTTTTTCTATCCTTTTTACAAAAATAATTTGAGATGTTGCCCTGGTTTCAACAACCAATATTTGTCTCATTTGGATAAAGCTTTCAGTTGTCTTTGAAAAGGAAAAACATGTACATCAACGTTAGTGTACATTGGGGAAAGGGTATAATTATATTATTCTCAACTGACCAAGACGCATTCATACATCTCTGTCAACCAGATAAAGACGTCTACTTACATGCCCAACTACAGCTCCTACGAGTTCGTCCTCATTGACGGTCAACTCGTACTGGAGTGAGTCAAAGATAGGACTGTTGTCATTCTCATCAGTGACACTCACTGTCACCCTGAGATAGTCACTCTGAGGGTTCTTTCCGCCATCGTAAGCGATGATGTTGAAGATGTAGGTACCGGTGGTCTCGCGGTCCAGTTCTTTTTCAAGCCGAAGATTGATGGTGCTGCTGCCGTCAGGGTTGGTGGTGGGTCTGATGCTGAAGGTGCTGATGGTGGGTGTGGTGTTGTAGTACTGGACGGTGTACTCTGGCTGGGAGTCTCTGTCTACAGCACCGCTGATCTTTAGTTCTGTGCCCACCTGAAAGTGGCAATAATAGATATGTGCTTGTAGCCTACCCATCCATCTATCTATGAGTCCTGCAGTCCATCTATCTATCTATCCATCCATCCACCCATCTATCCATCCATTCATCCATCCATCCAACCATCCACCTATTCGTCCATCTGTGAGTCCTACCCTCCATTAAACTATCTATCCATCCATCCATCATCCATCTGTCAGTCCGTCCGTCCGTCCACCTCCCTCCCCTCCGCCAATGAGTCAGTCAGACTGTCTGTCTGTCTGTCTGCATGTATGTCTCTGTATCAACACACTAATCTTTAAAACTAACTAAGAAGAAGTACCTTGGCTCCCTCAGAAACTTCTAGAAGCACATCTCTGGCAGGAAATCTGGGTGCATTGTCATTGATGTCGTTAATGATGACCTCAACTGTTGCCACATTGGAAAATGAGACAGACGCCCCCGGGCCAGCTTTGATAGCGATGTTGAAACTGACCTGCCAATGGACAGCAGTGACGGTCTTGATATTTTATATATACATACGGAAATGATACTACAAGTGAGAAAAGTAAAACATTAAAACTCAATAGTTTGTAACACGTCACTACTGTAGCATTGATACATTACAGCATGTTATTATTGTGAATCTCGTTTTCGTATCCTCATTTTTTTTTCTTTAGGATTTCAAATTGTATGTCTTTTCACTCACAAATGTGGCAGGCTGACGTTACAATTTCTGACTGGTATAATATTTTAGAAAAGTTAAGTGTATGTAATAAAAATGAATAACATAAACTCCACAATAAACGAAAGAAAATTATTCAGTGGTTGGGGGGGGGGGGGCGGGGTCCAAGTTGTTGTTTTTTTCTGTATATGCAGAATTTTCATTTCAACTACATACACAATATAAAGCGGCTTAGGTAAATATCGTGCTGGAGAACACCCTGAAAGTAAATATGATAGCGTAGAAATAACATTATCATCTGTGGGGAGTCGCAGGCATTTCTGGAGTCTAAGTCACATCCTGTTTTCACAGAGTAAGCCGCTTAAATTTATGTGCAATTTCTTGACTTGAGAAAACTATTATTTTCTATATGATAACCGGAACAGAGAACATGTTAATATGCTGAGAACACACAGTCATAATTATGTACAGAGATAATTTTTCAGTGGAAAAGAAATAAAAGAGAAAAACAAACAAAATAAAGCAAAGAGGAGGTGCCTCGGTTGGGACATTTAGAACCCGTGTTCTTTGTGTGATCAAAATCGGCAAAACCGTGTTTCTTGTACTATGAAAATCTTCATTCTTTCGGTATATTCACTTGGAAACTGTCCCCATGGAAGCACTTCCACATCTAAAACAAAAGTGTAGTAAAAAGTAGTATTATGTGTACGTACAGCACATCTGGGGCCGGGGTCGCAAATGTCTTCCCTGTCCATCCTTCTGGCCACAGTAACCACTCCTGTCCCAGACACCACTTCGAAGTAGTTAGCTGGAGCGCTGTTCTGGCTCAGGATGTCAAAGGTCATCAGAGGAATCTGCTCAGGTGTTAAACTGTTGTAAAGGGTACTGTGCTCTCTCAGACGCGTCACGACGGTACCTGGAGGCATCTCTTCATCAATGGTCACCTGGACATCTCCATGGACGGATACCGTCCAGATAATCAGAATAATGAAATATATCGGCAACATGGCTGGAAGTCGATACTGGTAGAAAATCCTCATATTTTGACCAAGACGCTCGCTTCCCGTTTTGAAGATGTCCTTTCGGCTTCAACCTCCACCACTGAACTCACAACAGGTCCATCACTTGATTTCGACGGTATCCTACTTGCATGGCAGCGAACGCCAGTCCTCTTTTAAGCCCACACTATTTTAAGACAGGACCTCGTGTCTCCACAGAGTGCCTGGGTGGAAGACTAAAGAATACACAAGTTTTGATTTTTAGTGTTTAGATGGTACACAAGTTTTGAACGTAATACTGATTTTTAGTGTTTAGATGTTAATAACATCTCTCAATAAAACTCGATGAATAGTTATAGTGTGTGGGGACAATCAACAACATCATCCCCGTACTTATTTGTGGATGGATCTGACAAAACCGAACAAAAGATGAACTGTTTACATGTCTTTAAAAAATCAAAATAGAATATTTCTGAGACGATTTCAACCACGTATTTTAACTGAATACAGAAAAATTGCTAACCTTTCATACTGTAAGCAAATCTCAATATTCCACAGGAAAATTGTCCCCCTATGGAAGTATTTTCTCAGGAATTTGGTCTTTCAACCTTAAACCCAATTTCGTCAGATTCACTCACATGCTTCGACAGCAGAATATTTACCATAACAAACAAAAAAAAAGTCTACTAGGTTATAAGGAAAACAGAATATCCTAAATGAAAGCTGCAGTGAACTACAGCAACACTAGGCGCACCAGCATTAGGGTAGCCACACAAAGGCCACCGAATTCGGGTCACCGAGCCACTAGGCGCTTTAGGTGAGAAGAATTGCACTATATAAACGGACCGAATCTAGGTGGGCTCTATGTGCAGTTGTTGAAATTATATAGTGCCTAGTGGCTCGGTGACCGAATTCGGTGGCCTTTGTGTGGCTACCCTTAGACTAGTAGCACACTGTCAAGTCTGTTTATGGGTCATTTGTGATTCACAACTGAACTCCTTTTGAATCAGCTAATGAGAAAGACTTGTTCCAATCTCGTTAGTGCGTTCTATTCCATAGTCCACAAAACAGAGGCAAAAGAGACTTGCGACCTGAGTTCTTCTTGTTTGTTCCAACTCCACTTTTTGCACAACTGAGAAATCCGACGTTCAACGTTAGTGCCTTTAATAATTATGATAAGAAGTTAGAATAAATCAGAACTGTGAAACAGCTTGGATAAGTGCCACAACACATTTTAAACAAGTGTCCAAGTGTGCATTTGTTATACCTCTTCTACATACTCCAGTTTTTCACAAAATGTAAATAAAACAAAGAACTAAGATCACCACTTGTAACTGAACCAATGATAATGATTACGATGATGGATTTATTGCACATGAAAATGCTGTTTGAAAAAAT
The DNA here is from genome assembly GCA_963931925.1 of Onchidella celtica. NCBI lineage: Eukaryota > Metazoa > Mollusca > Gastropoda > Systellommatophora > Onchidiidae > Onchidella > Onchidella celtica. The sequence goes on from OZ007573.1 coordinate 56,894,336, forward strand.
AATCTTCAACAACATCAAACCCCCCTTCCCACCCCTCTCGTTTATAACAGCCTGAATGAAAAATGTTGGTCGTGAGAAAATCGTCAACCGCAATCTCACAAGGACAATGCACGTCCACATAGTTTGACGGGCGGTTACTAGCTTCATCATTAATTACGCTAATTAAAATTCCGAAAATGCTTGACGCAGCTGTGGGTTAATTACTTTACCAAGACCCAAATAGGTCGGAGGCAGAGAAAACAAGTATGTCAGGTGAGAAAACAATACGTCATTATGTCAGCAAGTAGGAATAAAACCAAACAAACTGACAATGGTTATGTCATTTGAAGCCAATACAATAGGGCCTACATCTTTCAAGGTTTTCCACTTATTAAACAAAACTGTCTGCTTGAATAAACAGAGACAGTGTGAAAGAACTGCGCCTTTGTTTTGACTCTAGTTTAGGGTTAAAGTCATAATCAGGGGCGTATCTGCGGAAAGTAGTGCCTATAGGAAACAATGAAATTGCACCCCTGACCGAACAGCGACACCCGTCTTTTTCATAACTTTACCACATCATCTGTTCAAGAATGCAAGGTAAAGTCATCACTCTTTTAATTAACAAAATTAATGATGGCACCACATAAAAGTTACAGAAATGCACCTCCATCAGTTCTGAAGAAAATTATTTTTTTCGCTATCTCGTGATTGCCTGCCCAACTTGAACAGAATACGCTCAGTGGCGTCCTCCTCCTCATGTCCCCTTCAAGTGGCGCCCAAGGAATGTACCATGCCTGCCCTATCTTGGATACGCCACTGACCGCAACTTAAGTAAACAATGCACTGTTTTCAAGTTACAACTTTCGCAGTAACGTTAGTGTCAGCAATGAAAACATTACAAAAGCCACCAGCCGCAGGTTCCTGCCCGGGGTTTGTTTATCTCTGTACTGGAATGTTTTCAACGGCATATGTTTTAAAAACTTTATGGTATTTTATTCTTAACAAAATACGCATGGGAATTGGACGTTTGTCAAATTTATCCCAATCATTTTTTCCTTCTTCGTTCTATTTTCTGGACAACATTAAACAAATAAATAGGTAAATAAAATTAATCACCATGTCTTTTTCAAATCATTTAGAAGAAGAATTTTCTTTTCAGCTGTCTGTGAAAAAGAAACAACCAACACATTAGATGAAAGAAAAATTAATTAGTGTCGGATTGAAATTACTTTATTGTGATTAAAAGTATTTAATGTTTTTATGTATTTTTCAAATAAATAAATAAATAAAAATTCTATAATAAATAAATAAATAAATAAATACATAAACATCTGTCCTTTTATACAGACAAAAGCAGAAATACACAGAGTCCTTCTCTGTAAAACAACAGACTAATAGTAATATTTCAGTACTGTTATCACAACGCCTCTCAGCTTGAACTCATCCACAATTATGACATTCATAAACGCGAGATTTGCAGATGCCCGAGACTTGACGTGCTGAGGGGACTCCGTGGAGAACTCAGAGGACAGAAGAGGGACAAGAAGCTCTTTCCAAATACCCACACAGATGAACAAGTGGGTGTCAGTCCAGAAACTTCTTGATTAAACCCCACACAGTTGCTGGTATGAGGAGATTTGTCCGGATCTAACACACGCTAAAGTATTGATAGATTATAGCTCGCAATGAGGTTAATACTGCCATGCTACGGTGAAAAACACTGTGTGCGCCAATTTAGGTCAAATTTTAACAGAATGAAAATAATGTGATAGATCTTTTTCTCTCGGTTATAATTTTGTAAGACTATTACCAATTTCTTCGGTCTTCTTAACACAGGAATCCAACACAGGATAAAACAGAGCGCAGGGCTGAACGTTTTTATGATACTGTACAATTCAATTTTTTTTATTTTTTTTTGTGCACATACACTTCTTTTCCACAGGACTGCAGAATACTGGCTAGATGACACTGACATGAAGTATATCTTGGAAATATGAAGTAGTGGCGAATACGGATTTGCTTTAATCGGAAAGTGGTTACTAGGGATCGAAGGAGCTGATACGGCGTGCCAGTATCTGAACTGCCATATTGCGGTAAAGCAATTTCACAGCTCTTAGGTTTAATAAACTCAATGACATTCGGACACACAAGTAAGAGATAAGTTGAAGAATTAGATAAATTACTGTATCGTAACTGTGATACCGTCACACATTCTGAAGACAAGTTGGTTATGAAATCTGCGTCCTGTGAATGGAAAAGTCTCTTTTTGTGTGTATGTATGGAGAGAGAGAGAGAGAGAGAGAGAGAGAGAGAGAGAGAGAGAGAGAGAGAGAGAGAGAGAGAGAGAGAGAGAGAGAGAGAGAGAGAGAAAGGGGGAGAGAGTGAGAGAGAGAAAGAGATAGTCATGTAAGGCGCATTGAGCATTGTTAATGGAAATGCGCCATACAAATATAATGTATTATTATTATTATTATTATTATTATGTGTGTTTTTAAGAGTAACAGGAGTCAAATCAGATCATAAATGACCGAATGGAGACAATATAAAAGGTATAAACTCCACGTTCATCCTGATATTACGGAGGGTTGAAATATCGCGACCTTAATTCTTGTTTGTCCTATTTCCACTTTCTGAAAAACTGGAGAACTTTCAGTATATAGAATAAGTGTAACAAATGCACACGCTGACACTTGTTTGAAATATGTTATTGCACCCAGCGAACTGTTCAACAGCCTCGATTTATCCTTTATCACGATAACCCAAACCGCAAATTTTTAACGTCGAATCTCTCAGTTGTGCAAAAAGTGGAGTTGGAACGCACTACAACTGAGGTCGCAATTTTGAGAGCGTTTGAACTGAGAGAAAAATGTTCTGGAGAGAGAAGGAGGAGACGGCTAGGTCTTCTTCTGTTAGGAATATTATCTTGTTTCATTTTTGTGCATTACAGCAGCAGTTTAATTTATTGCTGCACTCGTTACCTCTGCAATACAAGGTCCCCCCCTCCACCCCCCCCCACCTCCCCCACCTTGTTTAGAAGGATAAGAAAAGAAGAGAAGGAAAAAGAAATAGAAAAAACGTGCGTTGTGTTTTGTTTTTTTAAGTTGCGAGGAAACAGACAGACACACCTTGGGGGGACACGTTGTTCCATAGATCTATGCAAGGTGCTCGCCTCTCATGCCGAAGGTAAGGGTTCAATTCCCGGTCGGTGCAGGCATGTTGGAATTTGGGGATTTTCCCCATATTTTCCTGTGTCTGATCCTATGGTAGGTAGGATCGAGCACCTAGTCTTCTTGGATACGGGCGAAAAATTTGGAGGGCTCGTGAGCACGTTGCGCACGTTAAAGATACCTTGGCAGTTGGAAATCGAGACGAGCAGGCTGAACGGGCAAAATTTAAACAAAAAAAGTAATCCCTCCTCCTCCCCCACAAAAAAACCCCCACAAAAAAAACCCCACAAAAAAAACCCCACAAAAAAAACCCCACAAAAAACGCCGACAGGCGCTGCACAGTGGCGAGCACGTGTGTGCTCCAGATGTAACTGGGCTGCAATGATACTAAGGCAAATTTCCTAGTAAGTACAACTCTGTCGGGTGGTCACAGAGAGGATGTCAGCCTTGACCAACTGAAAAAGACCCCTGAGTCATTTTCCGTTCACAATTCCTATGAATTTTCAAAAACTCACTTCTGTAATCACCATTATTAATAGTAGGCCAGTTTAAAGCCAATCCTTGTGGTGGCAAAACCTACAATCTTTTCTAAGGTCTTGTATGCTATCAAGTTCATACAAAACGTAGGGCATGGCTATCCTATTATTGTAACAACATAATTTACACACACATGTCAGGTGAGAATGATAGACAGCAGCTATAGAGGCTTGGCGGCGTGAGATTGCCATCACTGGACGGGGTCACGCCAGGTCGTTTCAGGTCAACGTTTGTCCACCACCGTGATTTACCTCAGTGCCCAGCACCACAGCGTTATAATATAGGACAGCACACACAATTACAGTGGCTTCTTCAGTGTTTTACCCGAACACTGTCTATTGACTGTTATCTTCTACATATAATTATCTAAAGTATACCAGAATGCCATAATGTAGTCGTCTATCCATTTTCAAGCTGACTTTAGCCCTTTATCGTTTGTCTTTTTTTGCACGCCTGACAATGTCTGATTTCAATTGTTAGAGATTGTTACGTCAATATTCTCTGCCGGTCTGACTTCGAAAGTTCTTGGATGATTATAATTACGCTCGTATATTTGTTGGATGCGCAGTGGTTAACATGGACTCGGGAGGGTTATTCGTCCGTTTGGGCCCCTCGTACCTGCGCAGTCAGCATCCCTACAGACATCCGACACTTACGATTGACATCAAGTTTGCACATAGGGATAATGTCGTTCCTACGTAGATCCCCTGGTTACGACATCGCTACGACGTGGGTTTGATGTAGGGAATCCGTCTCTATGGTAATCCTACCAATGCCATAGAAATCTGCGTCGGATTGACGTAGGGTTGCTTGCTGAATGTATAGAGCATTATAACAAACAATGTCGTTCAGAACTACACCGGTCAACAAAAGCCAACAGAATTAGCCATAGCAGTAGTATGTCTGTGTCCGTGGAACCAGCATTGAAATGAGAAGTAAATCATTATTAATCCCTCACCTGCCACTAGTCGGTGGCTCCAAATTCCAGGGACAAAACAGAATGTTGTAACTGGTTCCAATATCTTGTCTTCGAGTCGCTTTTTTTAAATTCGTTTTTGTCATGGAAATTCATGAAAATATTCTTCAAATACTACTCTCTCTATTGTTATTGTAATAATCTAGTGTTGTTGTTTTTGTTGTTTTTGTTGTTGTTGTTGTTGTTTGTTATGGTAAGAACAGAAAATTGGGGTTTACATTTTAAAGTTTACAATATTGTCCAAAAAACATAGATGATGAAACAAGCATTCATTTTCATCCTTGATTTAAAACTTCAGTTTGTACAAGAAGAGGCTTGTAACAGAGGTTAAAGATGAAAGACAGAGGCAGGAAATGCTTCACAATGACTCACCTACAGTCACTGAAGGGAAATCGAATAAGAAACATGTGATGGAATATTTTTTTTAAATAGCACAATATACATCCAAAAATGGCATAATACATTACATGTATATAGTTTCCACTGTAATCATTATTTTCTGGTTTTTGTCAGTAATGATAGCTTTTTATGCACACCAAAACTTGACTTTTCAAGGATCCGGAGAGTCTCCAGGCTGCCGACGCCAGGGGTATAAAATTTGGTGTGGAAATCTTCCGAGCCAGGCCGTGAAAGGGTTAATGATGTCAAACCTTCACATTCAAACAGTTTGAATAACCGTGCTCTCATTTATATTGAGAATACATTATAAGAATATGCCGTATCACAAAACGAATCGCAAAAGACATTGTCTGACAGGATTTTTTGTTTCGGGAATTCTAATTGAAAGAGAATCCTTGGCGCTTTCCCCGGCACTGGAAGGGTTAACAGTAAAGTGATAGGATCTGAGATAGATCAGTGGAAAGCTCCGTGGCCATACAGTCAGTGTATCAAGTTACTACTATCATTCTTGGTACGCAAAGAGTTAACGCCAGTATTACCCTTCTCATAGAAAATAGTAACAAGATCTCTGCACAAAAGTACCAGGCTATGAATGGCCAAAGCACTGTTCGGTTTTAGCATGGGGATACTGTTGTACACGTATCTCCCCATCGGTAAAATGAATGATTTGAAAGAGATACGTCCTGGAATCTGCGTATTTTTACCCCTCCATAGCAGAGACAAGCAGCGACTCATACACATCCTACCCTGCCACGCATCCCACAACTGAAAGACGTGAATAGAAAGAAAAGCTAATGTAAACGTTTATCAACCAGATTGTTTTCGCCCCCCACAAAAGATTGAATTACCAAAGCAAGCTACTAATTCTTAAATATTTTATGGGCCTGATTCTGAAAACAGGGTTTTTAAAAATTAAATATATAGTTTGACTTCCACTGCTTCAACTGTTTTGCCTGTCACTAAGAATGTACCTTTTATTCCAAGTGAAAACGTAGTCGATCACACTTAATTAACATTTGTAATTAATTAAACAACATTTGTTTTCGTTTGCTAGCTTAACGACACGAGCGGACAACAACAACAAAATGGGCCAGTTTCATCTCATTAAAGAAAGTGGGATGTTGGCGCATTGAGACAAGCCTGTTTTGTCCTAGTTTTAGCCAAGACCCACTATACCAAGACGGTGCAATCGATCGTTAAATACAAAGGCGAAGAGTTCCGCGGCGTGCGTTGTCTGCTAGACTGACCGACCGCGTACATGGTGTGCTCAGTCATGGCTCGGTTAGCAAAGATTTAATGGTGGCATGAAGTAAACAGTGACATTTTCTTTATGTCCATTGGATGAGATGAGGTTAATAGACTACAAAGACTACCAAGAACTGTACAATAGATAATCTATTCAAAGAATTAATTTAATGATTAAAGCGTATAAATGAGTATAAACTGCAAAACTTTGAATGAAGTTCTTACATACATAGAAACCAAAGGGGAACTGTACCGGCACATCTTCTAATCTTATGAAAAAGTGTAGGGATAACCAGGGTAGCAGAACAAGAGGAATGAAGTAGGAAAAGAGACCAGATGGGACATTATTTAAATGATTAAAGCAAATAAATGGGTATAAAGCACAAACTTTGAATGAAGTTCTCACATACATCAGACCAGAGGGGAAATTCACATCTAATTTTATGAAAAAGTGTAGAGATAACCAGGGTGGCAGAAAACGGGTAATGAAGTAGGAAAAGAGACCAGATGGGTGATTAAAAAAACTCAACAAAATTCAGCTGCAGTATTCTGATGATAATGAACGTTGAAAAAGTGTTACTCATGTTGCAGCTTCTCCAGTTTTCGAACTTTCTTTCCTGAAATTTTCTGTTTTGGGGCACTATTTCTGATTGAATTTCTGTTGCTTGAAGATTAATAAGGAAAAAGGAAAGAAAGAAAGAAAGAAACAACAACAACAAAACACTTTCTTTAAAAGAAATTCGGGATGGTCAAGTGGAAAAGTTCATTCACATGATTATTGATTGTGCGTATGGGATTCCTTAGCTTTGAGAAAGTTTATCAGTATTTGATCGATGACGTTTTACGGCTTCCTCAAACAAACAAAAAGACGATGCCCTTTGACCCTATACGGAAAGTTGAATTAGCAATTAGATTTTTACGCCCCTCCCTCTCCACAAACACAAACACAAACACACACACAAACACAAACACAAACACACAGCTGATGATCTCCATAGCACACATGCACTAGTCCAAACACAAAAATATTGGGACTGTATGAGGAGTGCAAAAGTGTATATGTCTGAAGTCCAATTTACTATAATAGACATAAACTTCAAGACGGCAAACAGCCTTGCAAAGTGTTAATTTTGATCAACACGTACGACGAAACGCATGCCTGTGTTTACGATTGTACGCGCCGGACTATTTTTAGAAACTACTGGCTCGGCGGACGGAAGTGCTTGAATTGCACCGTCTTGGTATAGTGGGTCTTGCGTTTTAGTGTGAGACGTGGATTATGGAGTTAAACGGAGCCATTGAGAGATAGGGGAGGGGGGGGGTGAGACGGACAGATGATTGAGTGGCTCTTACCCTCTACAACAGGCAGCTCCAATCACCGTATATTGTACCGTTATCGGTGACGTGACGCGGCTTTCGGCTACGCCATTGGCCAGGGAATTCTAGCAATCACTGTCAAAAACCGAGGCATTTTGACCTGAGGCTGCTTTAGGCCTCGCGAGACCGAAACACGTCTGTCTTGCGAGTTCGGGCTCGACAAAACTGCCCTGAATCAGCTGGTGCGAAAGAGAGATCTAGTGTACTGAATGAAAGCAGACGCGAAACAGACGTGACTCGGTGTGCCGCCAACCTTAGGGGTAAGCCAGACCAAGCCTGGTGTAGGTCCCACACTGGTGGCCCGCCACCTAATCTTTATACATCACAGTAAAACACTCGTCACTGCCCAAGCTGCTGGGGTGTGGGCAGTGAGTAGTGTTTTAGTGTGATGTATAATAATTAGGCGGCAAGCCACCAGCCTGGCGCCTACGCCAGCCTTGATCTGGCTTACCCTTTCAACTGGAGCAAGTCACTTCTTACGCATCTCTCAATGCACCAACCACTGGTTCAAGTTGTTGTGCAGGAGATCTATGAACAAAAACTACGTTTTTCCCCCTTAATTACATGTACAACAAGCTGGAAGAACCGAAGACTCTGTTTTGCTCAAAACTGCTCAGCCAGTAGGTTTAGGGGAGTATCATACTAAGGGGCCGCGCGCACTATCCCGTTTCGCTTGCTGCACGGCGTGCAAACGCAGATTTTTGCTTGCTTGGCAAAGAGTTTACCGTGCTGCACGCCACGCGAAAGATTGCTTGCATTGAACGGGTGGTTAATTTTAACATAGTGCGCGCGGGGCCAAAGCCCGGAACGTCACAGCCAGTTGTCGCGAGCAAAATGTACACTCAAGAAATAATGATCCAAGCTGACTGTGTCTGACCGGGCTTAGTATGAAAGAGACTTTCCGGATTTACTAGAAAATATAGGAAACTAGTTGAGTACCTGTTCGATGAACAGGTTTATGTAGGTTGTTGTTTTTTTTGTGTGTAAAACTTAAGACGCCTATGATCTAAGAAAGGCATTAATGCTGCATAGATAGCTTATAAGAGAGATGCAAACAACAAGGGACACCACTTCAGACCGAAAGGAATAAGAACAAAAGCCGAGATGCGTAGGGCCATCCCCAAAACTCAGCGATTGGACAGTACACCGTGTGCAGTGGTGCGCACCGAAAATTTTCAGGAAGTGATGATGTCATAAAAACCTACAGCATGTCAATGAGCCTAGTGAAAAGTGAGGAAACAATAAATTTCCAATAAAAAAACTACACCGATTTGAGACTTCTATTAAAAACTGTGCACTCTTACATCCATTCTGATGTACCATATAAAATTTGAAGTCTGAGTGTTGAGTGGTTCAGAAGCCTTTTGCAACGAAAAATCTCAAGTCCATAAATATAGATAGTATAGATTCTGGTGTGCACCTATCGTCTGCCAGCAGTTGTCTGTACAGCTCCAGGTTTAGTATGATACCCCCTTAAACTTGAAATATCTGTGTCAGTAGTTCGTTTGTCTTTCAGTGACGATGTTGCTAAGGTTAACAATCAAAATGCAAATTGAAAAGCTCACTATGTCTCAAGCTGACGTCACATAAAGAGATTGCACGTACCCAAGCTTGAACAAACAACCGATCCATCTCAAATGTCTCTCTCGTTTCACGTGGATCAATAACTCCTGATCTGTTACAATTTGTCAACACAAGGACGTGATGACTAAAAACGACTTCATTCCGTTGCCCTGTTTCACTCAGGTCCAGCCTTGGATTCAGCCATTCATAAAGCAAAATAAGTACGTGGTTAGGGCACTAGGAGAGAGAGAGAGAGAGAGAGAGAGAGAGAGAGAGAGAGAGAGAGAGAGAGAGAGAGAGAGAGAGAGAAAGAGAGAGAGAGAGAGAGAGAGAGAGAGAGAGAGAGAGAGAGAATGTCACGAGTGGAGTGAGCGGGATTCAAGGATTACGGGGGCATGGAAGTGAGGGATTGACTCACGGGATAGTGGGGCTGCTCACCTATATTGACTTCTGTTAGTTAACGTTAAAGCGTGAAATGTTGTGAGTTGGGGGGTCGGCATGAGGCGAGAGCGCTGTACTGACAATCACTGCAAGTTAAGGAGTCCCAGGGGACAGACGTGAGATCAGAGGCAGTCGGGAGATTGTTGTGTGTTTTCCAGTGATGTCTGGTAGGTTGAACTATGATTTATAATTATGATGATTGATGTATTATATTCGCCTATGACCATGATGTAAATAACTATATGTGAGGAATGTGGAAGTCAGTGATTACTGTGTATAGAAATGTGCGCCATGAGCGATAGATGTAAGTTAGGTTCATGGATTCGTAGCGAGAGTGAGTGCTGTGTGGTACGGTGGAGGTGTGTTACCGTAAGATGTGTGGTGAGTGAAAGGTGGACTATTGTGTGTACGCTTCATGGTTTGTAATGAGGGGTGAAGTGGTTAGAAATGGTATGGTATTATACCAATGTAATGTTCTTCTTGTAGGTGCCGGGGTCGGGCCGAGAAGGCACCCGCGGTGAGCACAGGGGATAGGCCAGCATAGGGCCGAAGGCTACGCATAGGCCAGTGGAGTGAAGCTGTCGAGCAGGACAGGAGGAACGCATGAGTCGTGGCAGTCTGGCCACAGACAGGGATGTGTATCGAATTGTTAATGTGCTCTTAAGATGTACTACATGTGATATTAATATACTGTGCCATTGAGATACTAATGTGAATTGAACTATTAATGTGCTATGGCCATGTTGAGGTGCTAGTGGAAGGCTAAGGTGTTATTGCCATAGGGAGTTGCTATTGAGAGACTGCGGTGCGAAAGAAATACTAATGTGTTATTAAGACATTGAGTGGAGAGGCTGAGGCCGAAGTGTCTTTAAAAGTAACTACCGGGTTGTGGACCCGAGGAAGAGTGCTTGAGGGAAAGAAGGCCGTTGGACGGCAGTTAAATTGAATAATATAATGTATGTAATTGCACTGTTATCTTTATATTTATGTGTAGCATCTGCGGGCTACCCCTTGCCCTCCCCCGGTTTTGTTGTTGTGCTGGTGGCTGAGCATGTGTCCACTACTTTTTTCATTTTATTGTTGACAACCGCCAGAGTGTACTGTACTCCGTGACCTGACCTTCTTTTCTAGTGAGTAGTTTTTTTCCTCACTCGCTTGTTGTCAAGTGTTTTGACTCGTTCAGTAAATATTAGTATGTTCCCGAATATTCGATAACGTTGTGGATACGAATGTTTACGCCAGATTTGGCCTTGAGTGATGTAACCTGATGACGTATTGATGCGTGATTGGTTAGTTTGTGCGAGGGCAAAGGTAACGTTTATTTCGGGAACTTTCTGTAGGAATGTTTATATATATAGACCTGTGTGAGTGGTTGGTCGGTGAGTAAGTGAGTTTCCTTTTGTGTGGCGTAGATATTTAGTTTCGCTGGTGTCTTCCTAGTAATTTATTGTTCACTATACAGTTATTAAACTTTAGTATTATTTAATCTATCGTCGGATCGCGTGTTTATTTATTTTACAGCTGTAATAGTTTCGTTTTCTAAAGGGTTGTAGTTAGATCAACTAACTCCCCCCTACTATAACGTGCTAGAACAACCTCAGCTGTTACATATTGGGGGCTCGTCCGGGATCCGACCATATTCGAGCGGACCAGATCAAAATTACTAGATTTATTTACATAGTTTATTGTAGAATATCATCGACAAGCTATCTACAACATGTCGGAGGTTATTGGAAGGCTCAGCCAGGAAGCGGACGCCATGGAGCTCACTGGGCAGGAGAGACGGGACTACCTCCGTGAAGGCCTAGAAAGAGAAAGACAGCTGGAGGCTGAACGACAGGCTCGGGAGAAGGAGGCTGAACGACAGGAGAAGGAGGCTGAACGACAGCTGGAAAGGGAAAAGATGAACCACGAGTTGGAGATAGAGAGGATGCGCCAGCAACGTGGAGGCAACGACTCAGCGCAGAAGACCGACGACCACGCCAGTTCTAAGAGACCCAAGCTACCTGCATTTCAGGACAAGAAGGACGATCTGGATAGCTGGTTGCTGCGGTTTGAGAGGTTTGCCGAGACAGCTGAATGGCCCAGATCCACCTGGACGACATCACTGTCTGCCCTGCTGACCGGGAGAGCTTTGGAGTGCTTCTGCAGACTACCGATCGACGAAGCCAAGGACTACGACAAGGTCAAGGAAGCGTTGCAGAAGAGGTACAACCTGTCAGAGGACGGATACAGACTCATGTTCAGACAAGGTAAGCCTGAAGATGGAGAAGATGTTGGAATGTTTTTGACCAGGATCAAGACCTATTTAGAGAGGTGGATAAAGCTGTCGAAGACGGAGGAGACCTACGAAGGAGTGAGAGATCTGTTCGTCAGAGAGCAATTCATGGATGCCTGCCCACCAGACCTTGCAACCCAAGTGAGGGAGAGGAAACCAAAGACGCTACAGGACATCGCAGATTCAGCGGAGGCGTACCTGGTAGCGAGGAACCGGACGCTCAGCGGGAGCGCCAGAATGCAGAGCCGGCCAGTGCGACAGAGGCCCAACGGAGACAGAAGCCCACAGGTCTGCCATAGGTGCCAGAGGCCGGGACACAAGGCGACGGAGTGTCGTGCAAAGTTAAACGACAAAGGTGAGTTGAAATGTTACCTTTGTGGAAAGCCAGGCCACGTTCGGAGGATGTGTCCAGCCCGGAAGGATATGGGACGAGGCAAGCCGAACAAGGCGGCGGCGGCCGTAGTGATAGCGGCGGACGAGTCGTCGAGACAGGATGCGACGACGGCTGACACCAGCATCAACGTTCAAGCGGTAATGAAGGACGGGAAGCTACAGTTAGCGGTGCCTGTTACGTGCGGAGGATGCAGTGACGGAAGGACCGTGGAGAAGCTGAAGTTACCAGTGATGAAGGGCTTGATTGGAAATCGAGCGGTAGATGTCCTAAGAGATACCGGCTGTGAAGGTGTAGTGGTGCGGCGAGCACTGGTGGACGACGGACAGCTCACCGGTGGGAAGAAACTTATCGCGAGGATCGATAACTCCTTGCTAGCGGCGGAGGAAGCCGTTATCGACGTGAAGACGCCTTACCTGACGGGCAAAGTGACGGCGCTGTGTCTCCCGGAGACCATCTGCGACCTAGTAGTCGGGGACGTGGACGGAGCGAAGGATCCGTACGACCCTGATACTGAGGTGATGGTAGGAGCGGTGACCACGAGGGCCCAGGAGAAGAGGAAGGACCGGTCTACGTCGCTGAAGGTGCCGAGGGCAGAACGGCACGCGGGAGTGGATAGAGAGGAACTTATCCGACTCCAAGAAGAAGACGAAGTCATTAGGAAGTTAGAGCAGAAGAAGATCCCAACTAATAGAGGCAATAAATCTGTTCATTTTGAGAAACATGGAGGAGTACTGTACCGGATCTACAAGGACCTGAGACAGGCGACGGTTATAAGGCAAGTGGTACCACCCGAGAAACTGAGAGAGTATGTACTGAGTGTAGCCCACGACTCGATCGTCGGAGGACACCTCGGCGTGAAGAAAACCAAAGACAGAGTTATGAGCAATTTTTATTGGCCTGGAATTGAAGGTGACGTCGCGAGATACTGCCGCTCATGCGACATATGCCAGAGGACGGTGAACAAAGGAGCGACCCCAAAGGTGCACCTGCAGAGTATGCCAGTAGTGGACGTACCATTTAGGCGAGTGGCCGTGGACTTAGTAGGACCTATCGACCCCCCAAGTGAAGGTGGACATCGGTATATCCTGGTGTACATAGACTACGCTACTCGTTACCCCGAAGCCACACCCTTGAAGAAAATCGACGCAGAAACGGTAGCAGAAGCCTTAGTGAACATCTACAGCCGTTTGGGTGTGCCCGAAGAGATTGTCACGAGTGGAGTGAGTGCAATTAAGGGGATTGCTACAGAGCGGGTGTAGAGTAAGAAGGGCTCACAGTAGACAGCAAGTTAAGCGTGCTGTTGTGAGTAGTGGGGGGGGGGGGGTCTGAATGAGGCGAAAGCGCTGTATAACTATCACTGCAAGTTAGAAGGTCCGACGGAGCGGACCTGTGAATAAGAGCCCATCGGGCGGAAAGGGAGCAGTCGAGAAGACTAGTGGAAGAGTCTTTCCAGTAATGACTGGTATGTAGAACGTTGATTGATTATTATGATTGATGTATTATATTATATTCGTCTATTACCATGATGTGAATAAGTATATGTGAGGAATGTGGAAGTCCTTGATATTGGATATAGCAATGTGCGCCATGAGCGATAGATGAAAGTGAGTTCATGGATTTGTAGCGCGAGTGAGTAGTGTGTACTCCGATGGAAGTGTGTTACCGTAAGATGTGTGGTGAGTAAAAGGTGAACTAGTGTGTGTACGCTTCGTGGATTGTAAGGAGAGGTGGAGTGAATAGAAATGGTAGGGTATTATACCAATGTAATGTTATTCTTGTAGGTGTCGGGGACGGGCCGAAGAGCCACCTCGATGAGCACAAGTGATAGGCCATCATAGGGCCGGAGGCCGTACATAGGCCAGAAGTGAGGCTGTCAGTGCAGGACAGTAGAGGCACATAAAGTCGTGGCAGTCGGGCCACGGACAGGGACGTAGATATGAGAGTGAATGAGATACTATATTGTTGCCATGTTGATAGGCTAGTGAACTGATACTATGTTGTTGCCATGTTGATGGCTATGGAATTATTAATGTGCTATTAAGACCCTGAGGGGAGAGGCTGAGGCCGAAGTGCCTTTAGGAGTAACTACCGGATTGTGGATCCGAGGGAGAGTGTGTGTGAGAATAAGGCCGTTGTACGGCAGTTCATTTCAATAATATAATGTATGTAATTGCGCTATTATATGTATAATTATGTTTAATAAATGTGTGTCTGATGGGTTGTTTTGTTAAGTGTTAAACTTGTTTGTTCGTGATTGTCGTCCTGTCATAAACTATTACATCTCCCAGTCTGGGATTTGTGACAGAGATCTTGTCGGACCAAGGGACCCAGTTTATGTCAGATGTCATGAAGGAAACGAATAGACTACTGGGAATTCGACAGTCGACCACTACAGTCTACCACCCTATGTGCAACGGGTTGGTGGAGCGATTTAACGGCACACTGAAGAAGACCTTAAGGCGACTGTGCGCAGAGCAACCCAAGCAGTGGCACAGATACATCAACCCGCTGCTCTTCGCATATCGGGAAGTTCCCCAAGAGTCGACCAAGTTTGCCCCATTCGAGTTGCTGTATGGGAGAACTGTGAGAGGACCAATGCACATCTTACGACAACTATGGACCAAGAACGTAGAGGAGCCGGAAACGAAGACCAGTTACCAGTACGTCATGGAACTACGTGAGAGGCTGGAGGACACATGGAAGTTAGCGACGGAAGAACTCTCCAAGGCTCAAGGTAGACAGAAGACCTACTACGACCGGAAGGCGCGAAAGAGGAAGTTCCGCCCCGGAGATGAAGTGTTGGTGCTACTGCCGACGAACACTAACAAGCTCCTAGTCCAATGGAAGGGACCATATAAGGTAGTCTCAGTTGTCGGTGTTAACGACTATAGAGTCAAGATGGGTGCAAAAGAAAAGACCTTGCACGCCAACCTCCTCAAGAGATACATTCCAAGGACGTCAAAAGCAGCAGCAGTGGCAATGGAACCGAGATCTATTGTGACCGAGATGTGTGGGATGGACAACAGTAGGAGAGATACCACGCCTGAACATGTCAACGCCATAAAGGACGGCGGCGGTGATAGTGCTGAGACTGTACTGGCAGAGGACGACATGATGGACAAGAGTCAACCCGTGGAGTCAGCTGGCATGACAATCATCGAGGACTGCGACCTGGAAGGCGACAACGGTGGAACGACGGAGGACCTTGCCGACCTAGGAAGCTGGGACCAGAATGAAGGCTACAGAGATGTCCAGTATGGAACGCAACTGACATCGGAACAACGTCAAGAACTCTGCGATGTGGTGAAGAATTACCAGCACGTCTTCACCCATCTCCTTGGATGCTGTCAGTTGGGTGAACATCGCATCGACCTGACGACAGAAGTACCAGTTCGTCAACGACCATATCCGGTGCCCTACGCTATGCGCGACTCATTGAAGGAGGAGCTTAGCACCATGGAACGGCTGGGCATCATTCGAAGGAGCTCATCAGCTTATGCTTCACCTATTGTTGTCGTCAAGAAGAAGGACGGATCCAACCGAGTCTGCATCGACTACAGGAGGTTAAACAAGATCACAGTATTCGACCCTCATCCGACAGCAGCGCCATCAGAAGTGTTTCAGAGTCTCTCGAGAGGAAAATTATTCTCTCGGATTGACCTGAGCAAGGGATACTGGCAAGTGAAAGTTCGAGAGCAAGACATTCCCAAGACGGCGTTCGTCACCATGGGCGAACACTATGAATTCATTCGGATGCCTTTTGGGATGATGAACTCAGGAGCCACGCTGAACAGGATCGTAAAGCCATTGATCCGTGGAATGAACAATGTGACAGCATATGTGGACGACCTGCTGATTCATACAGAGACATTCGACGAGCATGTGAAGACTCTCAAGGACTTACTGCAGAGGATGGACCAAGCTGGATTAACTGCAAGACCATCCAAGTGTCTGATTGGAACGTCTGAAGTAGACTTTGTTGGACACTTAGTGGGAGAAGGTATGATTGGCCTGTTAGAAGAGAATGTATGTAAGGTACGAGACGCACCCAGACCCACCACTAAGAAGGAAGTGAAAACATTCTTAGGATTAGTGGGATATTACCATGAATTTATTCCTAACTTTTCAGCGATTGCATCACCATTGTCTGATTTACTTAGAAAGGGTCAGCCCAATATAGTTCAGTGGGATGAAACGCAGGAGAAAGCGTACACCTCTTTGAAGAATGTCATTATCTCCAAACCCGTGTTATGTTTGCCAGATTTTTCCAAAGAGTTTGTCTTAGCAACTGATGCATCAGATCGCGGATTAGGCGCTAGTCTTATGCAGGAACACGAGGGAAAGTTGTACCCTGTGGCATATGCTAGTCGTAAGCTATTGCCTCGTGAGACAAAATATTCGGTCTCAGAGCGCGAATGTTTAGCTATTGTTTGGGCTGTAAAAAAGTTTACTTTGTATTTGTATGGAAAGGAGTTTGTGCTCCAAACTGACCATCGGTCATTAGAGTTTTTGAACTCTGCCAAGTTTGACAGTCCAAAGTTATTACGATGGAGTTTATTTTTACAGTCTTATCGATTCAGGATTCACTACGTAAAAGGCAGAGAAAATGTCTGTGCCGATTTCCTGAGCAGGGTATTTTAAAGTAGTACGCTATCAGTGAAATGCATTGTAACCCATACTTTTGCCTACTAGATGAATTTCTAGGACGGCAGTATTGTACTGTAATTGGGGACATAGTTCATCTGTGACTGAATATTGAATTGATGGCTGATAGAGAGTCATGATGTGTTAGTCACATTTTGATTTTATGCTATGTCATATTAGTTACCAATGGAACTTGGTGTAATTTTTGGAAAATGTAACCCAAATGGGGACTGCGAGCAAGCAGTGTTTGTGTTATATTGCAATGTTGTAACTTGTTTTGACCTAATGTGATGAAGAAAGACCCTGATCAGTGGTCAGTATGTATTGGTATTTTGCCATTGTACATATGAGTTATACATTTTG
The DNA here is from genome assembly GCA_963931925.1 of Onchidella celtica. Taxonomy (NCBI): domain Eukaryota; kingdom Metazoa; phylum Mollusca; class Gastropoda; order Systellommatophora; family Onchidiidae; genus Onchidella; species Onchidella celtica. The sequence goes on from OZ007573.1 coordinate 56,911,699, forward strand.
GAGATAACCATGTTATGTACAACAAGTTATATGCTATGATTCGTGCACGAAGCATTATGTAAACGATGGGCCATCGTTTCACCTTATATGATTTGTAATAATATCATTGACCATTGTTTCACCACAGTGGTGGCGTTGTGTTATTTTGACTAGTAGGCCTACTGTTTACTATTGGGAAGCAATGACGGTATTGTATTAGTTATGGTATTAGTGATGCAAAGTACACTGCATTGTATTGTATTTGTGATGACATTCGGGAAGACACTGAAATTGTTATTAATTGTAATAGAATTAGCAACTACCTTTGTGAGATTGGGAGTGCTATAAGATTATTTCACGATAGTGCAGACGCTGTATAATGTTTTTGGAGTTGAAAGATATTCAACTTAAATTGGGGAGTTGTGTAGCATCTGCGGGCTACCCCTTGCCCTCCCCCGGTTTTGTTGTTGTGCTGGTGGCTGAGCATGTGTCCACTACTTTTTTCATTTTATTGTTGACAACCGCCAGAGTGTACTGTACTCCGTGACCTGACCTTCTTTTCTAGTGAGTAGTTTTTTTCCTCGCTCGCTTGTTGTCAAGTGTTTTGACTCGTTCAGTAAATATTAGTATGTTCCCGAATATTCGATAACGTTGTGGATACGAATGTTTACGCCAGATTTGGCCTTGAGTGATGTAACCTGATGACGTATTGATGCGTGATTGGTTAGTTTGTGCGAGGGCAAAGGTAACGTTTATTTCGGGAACTTTCTGTAGGAATGTTTATATATATCAAAAGGCTTGAGGTCACTTTTGGTATTAGGGGAACAGCATTGAAATGGTTAACTTCCTATCTGTACAATCGACAGCAATACATCATAATAGGGAACAATTCATCCAAAAGCTGTACTTTGAAACATGGCGTACCACAGGGCTCGGTACTAGGACCCATATTATTTACTCTTTACACCCAGCCACTAGCACATGAAATTACTAAATTCCATCTTAGCTATCATTTCTACTCTGATGACACCCAAGTTTATGGCTCATCAACACCTGATACTGTTGAAGATCTGTTACAGAGGGCAGGGTCATGTTTATCATCTGTTAAGAATTGGATGAATGAAAACAAATTGATGCTTAATGAAGACAAGACTGAGGCAATTTTGGTTGGCAGTGCAAGAAGCATCAAAGGCGTAAGCACAAAAAATATTTGTCTTAGTGGAAAAAATGTGTCACTTACAAAATCAGTCAAAAACCTAGGTGTTTATTTAGACTCTACCTTATCCATGATAGCACAGGTCAACCATCTCCTCAAAAATGTTTATTTTGAAATAAGGAAACTTGGCCAAATAAGAAACCTTTTATCTACAAAAACAACAGAAATTCTGGTAAATTCCCTTATTTTATCCGAATTGGACTATTGTAACTCACTTTTAACAGGAATTTCCATGGACAAACTTAAAAAACTCCAAGTTGCACAGAACAACGCTGCTCGTTTGATTCTCAGGAAAAAGAGAAGGGATTCAGCTACGCCAATGCTTGCTTCGTTGCACTGGCTGCCAATTGAACAGCGTATTCTATACAAAGTGGCATTGCTATGTCACAAATGTGTCTACAATAATGCACCACCTTATCTGTGTGACCTGTTGGTCCCCTATGCACCATCTCGCATTCTACGGTCTTCAGTAGACACCAAACAGCTGAAAATTCCTAAAGTTTCCATGAAAACTATGGGTGAAAGATCCTTCTCATATTGTGGCCCCCAAATATGGAACTCATTGCCTCTTTCTCTCAGAGAAATTGAGAACCCCAATACATTTAAGAAACATCTCAAGAGCCATTTTTTCACTCCATAGAATCCAGATTGCCTGTAAAATATATTATGTGTATGTGTGTTTGTGTGTGTGTGTCTTTAAATATTATTTGTAGTAAATAAGTTCTGTAAAGCGCTTAGAGCCTGTGAAACAGGGTTAGGCGCTATATAAATGCCATTTATTATTATTATTATTATATAGACCTGTGTGAGTGGTTGGTCGGTGAGTAAGTGAGTTTCCTTTTGTGTGGCGTAGATATTTAGTTTCGCTGGTGTCTTCCTAGTAATTTATTGTTCACTATACAGTTATTAAACTTTAGTATTATTTAATCTATCGTCGGATCGCGTGTTTATTTATTTTACAGCTGTAATAGTTTCGTTTTCTAAAGGGTTGTAGTTAGATCAACTAACTCCCCCCTACTATAACGTGCTAGAACAACCTCAGCTGTTACATTATGTTTAATAAATGTGTGAGTCTGATGGGTTGTCCTGTTAAGTGTTATACGTGTTCGTTCGTGACTGTTGTCCTGTTATAATTATTACATCTCCCAGTCTGGGATTTGTGACAGAGAGTACTATAGAAAGTTTCCTATCATGCCTTTAACTCTTTCACTGCGATACTCGGAATGTCTTCAAATGCCTTGTCGCGTTCATCTCTACTTTGCACTGTTAGAAAAATGTTATCTTTGGCATGATGAGTGACTAAAGTTTCGGGGATTGAAGATGTCGTGCGGCTGTTGGGGGGGAGGGGGGGGTGTACCACTGTTGTGCTGTCAATTGTCGTGAATTCGGCCCTGCCGAGATCAGCGAAATTATGGCTGTGTAGACTGTCATACACTGACACTGTAGGGTTCCCAAAATTAATTGAGGAGTTGAAAATTAAATATATGGTACATGTATATATATTTACACCTGCTCTTTCTTTGCTTATAAAGGTCCCGTGTTTACATCGCAATAGAAGGCTTGATCTTAAAGGCACAACTGGTCTAATTGTTGCAGTTGATAGTAAATGACCCTCCTGTCAACAGAATGTGTACCAGTGACAGCCATTCATCATTGTTAAAGCTGCAATTGGATCAGTTTACTATAAAAAAATATCCCTCAGTGAGTGCAACCGTGACAGGTTACAATGCATTTATAGCTCTTAACTGCCTATTGCTTTGCTGAATTCTGTTTGTAAAGCGCTCTAGGATAGACAGACTTTTTCATGACAACGACACCAAACTATCACTGAGAACGGTCATAACCAGTGTCTGCCTGTGGCGTCAGAGAACAAGCTGAGCGCTGTATCTTTTGTCAGGTACAGGAGCAAGACGAGGATTATGAAATACGTTTATGAACCGCAGTCTTTGTTCACTGGGACATGGGCGTCTAGTAATGGTAGAATAAGGCTGCCATGAACAAGAGGGCATAGCTTAATTTTACATCGTGTCATAAAGTAAGAGACCTATAGATAACTTCTTTACAGTGAGCACACATGTTTGGCTTCCCATACAGACAGACAGACAGACAGACAGACAGACAGACAGACAGACAGACAGACAGACAGACAGACAGACAGACAGACAGACAGACAGACAGACAGACAGACAGACAGACAGACAGACAGACAGACAGACAGACAGACAGACAGACAGACAGACAGACAGACAGACAGACAGACAGACAGACAGACAGACAGACAGACAGACAGACAGACAGACAGACAGACAGACAGACAGACAGACAGACAGACAGACAGACAGACAGACAGACAGACAGACAGACAGACAGACAGACAGACAGACAGACAGACAGACAGACAGACAGACAGACAGACAGACAGACAGACAGACAGACAGACAGACAGACAGACAGACAGACAGACAGACAGACAGACAGACAGACAGACAGACAGACAGACAGACAGACAGACAGACAGACAGACAGACAGACAGACAGACAGACAGACAGACAGACAGACAGACAGACAGACAGACAGACAGACAGACAGACAGACAGACAGACAGACAGACAGACAGACAGACAGACAGACAGACAGACAGACAGACAGACAGACAGACAGACAGACAGACAGACAGACAGACAGACAGACAGACAGACAGACAGACAGACAGACAGACAGACAGACAGACAGACAGACAGACAGACAGACAGACAGACAGACAGACAGACAGACAGACAGACAGACAGACAGACAGACAGACAGACAGACAGACAGACAGACAGACAGACAGACAGACAGACAGACAGACAGACAGACAGACAGACAGACAGACAGACAGACAGACAGACAGACAGACAGACAGACAGACAGACAGACAGATAGATAGATAGATAGAAGTTCAACCTCACACACAACATGAAAATCGAGATAGAAACACATTATAACAGTGAATACAAAACAGACTTGAACACCATGAAAAAAAGTCGTGACAAAAGCCACTAAAGGCAATTCAATCTTTCGTTATTCAACATGAAGTACACAAACGCGACTGTCTCATTACTTAACATCTTCTTTTCGATCGCGCGGCGAGACGCTCGGTAACCAAACGCTATTTCAGTTAGTGACCGCTGTCCAAATTGGCCCAAAGCAGCCTCAGGTCAAAACATCTCAGTTTTTGACAGTGATTGCTGGAATTCCCTGGCCAATGACGTAGCCGAAAGCGGCGTCACGTCACCGATAACTGTAATATACGGTGATTGGAGCCGCCTGTTGTAGAGGGCAAGAACCACTCATTCATCTGTCACTCTTACCCTCAAGGGAATTCTGGCTCCATTCGTTCTTTTTCTTCTAATTTCTTGTTGTTACTGTCAACCAACGCCATCTCCACCCCCAGGGATTTAGAAAGCGATCTGACAATAGAGACAGGTCCTCATCTATCCTCCCACCCATTTATCTACCTATCTGACTATTCATCCATCCATCCATCCATCTATCCACTCACCTATCCATCCTTCCATTATTCTATCCATCCACCCAGCCATCCACCACCCATCCACCCATCCACCCATCCATCCATCCATCCTTCCATCGACACATTGCCATCTACATCAATGTATTCCCCACCGAAGTAAATCTATCTATCTATCTATCTATCTATCTATCTATCTGTCTGTCTGTCTGTCTGTCTGTCTGTCTGTCTGTCTGTCTGTCTGTCTGTCTGTCTGTCTGTCTGTCTGTCTGTCTGCCTGTCTGTCTGTCTGTCTGTCTGTCTGTCTCCACCCACCCCCATCCACGCCCCCCCCCCCACTCGATATTTATGTCCCTTCCCCAACAAGGGTAATTAAACTGATTGTTTCTACAAAGAGCTGTATGTGTGATACGAGGACAAGATGGGAGATTACCCTCTGTCGACCTCAGTATCATATCAAAACATCTCCCTTTGCTACCAACCATGGCCACAGCTGCCGTCGGTATACCCAAGTCCGGTAAATAACACAAGGTGAATGGCCTCTATAACACAATGGAGTTTTTTCTCTCAATTAAAGCTGTGTTATATCTACAAGACCAGATCATAATATATTCATTACCAGTACCTTTAATCTTTTTTCTCTTTCATTTTCAGGAGTTTCTCTTTCATTATGTGTTTATATCATTTACTAGATGGGACACCCGGCATTGCCCGGGAATAAACTTGATTCTGCCCCCCCCCCCCTCATAAAAACATTCTTTCTATTTCATTTCTTAAAGGGTTTTAGGCGTATCCGTTGCCGTATCAGTTTCCGTACACGTGAAACCCCAGCTTTTCAAACAAAAACAACACCAAAAAAATCAGCTCCAATAGATTTCGTGTTGAATATGAACCTATGCAAAATTTGAAATCAATCCAACAGGCAGGTTTTCGAAAAACATCGATGTTGATTCCGCCTCTTCTTAAAAAAAAAAGGCGCAATATAATGTGGTCACTGGTGCGTATGCTATGATGTCTGGCTATCGCAGGTCCATAAATTATGCACGCTGATTCAAGATGCAGTCAGCACTTGTGTTAAATGGTGCGAATGATATCTATGAGACAATACATTCCATATCATAGGCGTATCTAGTTGCCAAGCACATTTATTTTCTCAGTTACCCTGCGTTACTCGGGATTGTGATCGTTTTCGTAGTTCCGTAACGAGGATCGGAATTTCGTATAAATTACGGAAATTTCGTAAAAGTAGGCAGGTCTGTTTTTACTACAATTTTCTTCATATTTTCTCTACCTCGCCAGTTTCAATGGATGCCTATTGGTATTTTGTTCAATTGCAAAAAAGCACTGTCACATTCACTCCAATCACTGGAGTCTGTGCACTTATGTAACTCTTAGACGCGGTAAGTGCACCGGAAGTTTGTTTAATGAGGACAGTTTTGAATAAAAACAAGTACAGTAAAAGCTTGGGGTCAGAGAAAAATGCGGCATAGAAAAGGCGCCAGTAGGAATCAACTTTGAAAACTGTCCTTACTGAGGCCGGCAAAAATATTATATACTTACACTTTTATTAATCCACCGCAATCTACATTATCAGAAAGAAATTTAGGTGAAAACTGCATGTCTCCAGGTTCTGCGATTGTCTCCCAGTTACCAGCTTACGTTTTGCAACTCGCGTGTTGCGAGTTTTTACTTTTCTGCACTGAACGATCCTAGCATAAAAGGGTTCAGATAACATGTAAATAATGTACATCTCTGCAGCTCCGAGTGTCGACACGGATCCAGGCATACACAAAGCATGTGACTTCCATCATGTGCACCGTGCCAGACTTCCTGCGGGGATACCTAGATGAAATTTCAAACCACGTTATCTCTGTCTGTTCAAGCGTGGCTTGTCAATAAATTCTGCAGCTCTCCGGCCGTGTCTCTGTCTGTTCAAGCGTGGCTTGTCAATAAATTCTGCAGCTCTCCGGCCGTGTCTCTGTCTGTTCAAGCGTGGCTTGTCAATAAATTCTGCAGCTCTCCGGCCGTGTCTCTGTCTGTTCAAGCGTGGCTTGTCAATAAATTCTGCAGCTCTCCGGCCGTGTCTCTGTCTGTTCAAGCGTGGCTTGTCAATAAATTCTGCAGCTCTCCGGCCGTGTCTCTGTCTGTTCAAGCGTGGCTTGTCAATAAATTCTGCAGCTCTCCGGCCGTGTCTCTGTCTGTTCAAGCGTGGCTTGTCAATAAATTCTGCAGCTCTCCGGCCGTGTCTCTGTCTGTTCAAGCGTGGCTTGTCAATAAATTCTGCAGCTCTCCGGCCGTGTCTCTGTCTGTTCAAGCGTGGCTTGTCAATAAATTCTTCAGCTCTCCGGCCGTGTCTCTGTCTGTTCAAGCGTGGCTTGTCAATAAATTCTGCAGCTCTCCGGCCGTGTCTCTGTCTGTTCAAGCGTGGCTTGTCAATAAATTCTGCAGCTCTCCGGCCGTGTCTCTGTCTGTTCAAGCGTGGCTTGTCAATAAATTCTGCAGCTCTCCGGCCGTGTCTCTGTCTGTTCAAGCGTGGCTTGTCAATAAATTCTGCAGCTCTCCGGCCGTGTCTCTGTCTGTTCAAGCGTGGCTTGTCAATAAATTCTGCAGCTCTCCGGCCGCGTCTCTGTCTGTTCAAGCGTGGCTTGTCAATAAATTCTGCAGCTCTCCGGCCGTGTCTCTGTCTGTTCAAGCGTGGCTTGTCAATAAATTCTGCAGCTCTCCGGCCGTGTCTCTGTCTGTTCAAGCGTGGCTTGTCAATAAATTCTGCAGCTCTCCGGCCGTGTCTCTGTCTGTTCAAGCGTGGCTTGTCAATAAATTCTGCAGCTCTCCGGCCGTGTCTCTGTCTGTTCAAGCGTGGCTTGTCAATAAATTCTTCAGCTCTCCGGCCGTGTCTCTGTCTGTTCAAGCGTGGCTTGTCAATAAATTCTGCAGCTCTCCGGCCGTGTCTCTGTCTGTTCAAGCGTGGCTTGTCAATAAATTCTGCAGCTCTCCGGCCGTGTCTCTGTCTGTTCAAGCGTGGCTTGTCAATAAATTCTGCAGCTCTCCGGCCGTGTCTCTGTCTGTTCAAGCGTGGCTTGTCAATAAATTCTGCAGCTCTCCGGCCGTGTCTCTGTCTGTTCAAGCGTGGCTTGTCAATAAATTCTTCAGCTCTCCGGCCGTGTCTCTGTCTGTTCAAGCGTGGCTTGTCAATAAATTCTGCAGCTCTCCGGCCGTGTCTCTGTCTGTTCAAGCGTGGCTTGTCAATAAATTCTGCAGCTCTCCGGCCGTGTCTCTGTCTGTTCAAGCGTGGCTTGTCAATAAATTCTGCAGCTCTCCGGCCGTGTCTCTGTCTGTTCAAGCGTGGCTTGTCAATAAATTCTGCAGCTCTCCGGCCGTGTCTCTGTCTGTTCAAGCGTGGCTTGTCAATAAATTCTGCAGCTCTCCGGCCGCGTCTCTGTCTGTTCAAGCGTGGCTTGTCAATAAATTCTGCAGCTCTCCGGCCGTGTCTCTGTCTGTTCAAGCGTGGCTTGTCAATAAATTCTGCAGCTCTCCGGCCGTGTCTCTGTCTGTTCAAGCGTGGCTTGTCAATAAATTCTGCAGCTCTCCGGCCGTGTCTCTGTCTGTTCAAGCGTGGCTTGTCAATAAATTCTGCAGCTCTCCGGCCGTGTCTCTGTCTGTTCAAGCGTGGCTTGTCAATAAATTCTGCAGCTCTCCGGCCGTGTCTCTGTCTGTTCAAGCGTGGCTTGTCAATAAATTCTGCAGCTCTCCGGCCGTGTCTCTGTCTGTTCAAGCGTGGCTTGTCAATAAATTCTGCAGCTCTCCGGCCGTGTCTCTGTCTGTTCAAGCGTGGCTTGTCAATAAATTCTGCAGCTCTCCGGCCGTGTCTCTGTCTGTTCAAGCGTGGCTTGTCAATAAATTCTGCAGCTCTCCGGCCGTGTCTCTGTCTGTTCAAGCGTGGCTTGTCAATAAATTCTGCAGCTCTCCGGCCGTGTCTCTGTCTGTTCAAGCGTGGCTTGTCAATAAATTCTGCAGCTCTCCGGCCGTGTCTCTGTCTGTTCAAGCGTGGCTTGTCAATAAATTCTGCAGCTCTCCGGCCGTGTCTCTGTCTGTTCAAGCGTGGCTTGTCAATAAATTCTGCAGCTCTCCGGCCGTGTCAGGTGTTTTTTTGTTTTGGTTTGTTTTTTTATTTCCTGTTCTTGCGTTTTCAATTTATACGATTTTCCACACAGGAAAAATGATAAGATTTCAATTCCATTAGCAATAAACATTTTTTTACACATTAGTTTGTAGGGTGGAACTAGATTCAGCTGAGTTTGTCTGAGATTGTCTAAAGACTGTTCAATTCTCTCGCTATGGAATATTCTACAGATACCTACAGTAGAAACTAGAGGTTTTATTCTTCTTTTTATTTTATTTTACTTTTCTACTGATCTGAACTCGGATACAGGCATTTAGCCGGACAGGGATGGGGGAGACAATGCTTGTGCATGCGATAGGCTATGGATCCCTTAATTCCTCCCGGGGTTGTGGGGGCCCTGCACTAATGGTTATGAGCAAACCCCAAAAGTTTGAGCGCTGGACACGGATAGGATAAAATTTAAAAGATTGTTCAAATTCTAAACACCAGTGAGCATACAAGCTTGGTCTTTGATGTGACCACAAATTTAATGAACACAGTATTTTACCGGCCAACCAATCAAGCAATGATCAACCCATTGACCAATCAACTGATCAAATAGACCAATGTAATATCCGAATAACCAATCATCAAACAGGTATATGAACAAACCAATCAGCTATTCGACAGGACACAGTGTCGAGTGCAGCACAATCATACGATTTTGGACTGGAGAGCGACAACGACAGGCTAGTGCCTTTTCTAGCTCACATAGAAAAACAGCAATCAGCGGCGGAGCTACAGTTTTGGGACCTTGAAGCTTGAACGGTTATGGTCCCGTTTAGCAACCAGCAACAATAATTGAAATGCAGCAGTGGATAATGTGAGAGAAATGAAGAAATAAGAAGACAAATGAAATAAAAAAAGAAGATGGAGAAAACCAGAAAGAGAAGATGAAACTGCAGTAGTACAGAAAGAGGCAGAAGATCGTTTTTGCCCTCCGCAATTCGCCCAACAAGACACGTCAGCTATAATATATGTGCCATATTTCACTACTAACTATTACTTCATGTACGCTTGTTATGGGTTTATTTGGTTATGATATAATTATGTTTATGTTATGATGCGTAAGATGAGTGTATCATGAATGTGCTCCTAAATGCTTTGTGAAAGAGAATTTCTCCCACCGGATGATAAAATGACTCCTATCTTATCTTATTTACAATGTACTGCTAAAAGAAAATGAGCATTCATGCTAATCAAAAAGGTCGTAGACAATAGCTAATAATAATATCGACCCCCTCCCCTCCCCCAATTTCCTAAAAATCTCACAAAGCACTGCTTTTACTTTTTTGTTGTGTAATCTCTGTGAATGCAGTACTGGCTCATTGGACGCCGCTCTATAATCCGCCGCGTTCTACACAGCACTCACAAGCCTCCAAGCTTAATTTCCCTTCATTAGACATGACTGCAGACCTCATCAGTGTCTCGTGACACACTGAATTATTCACTCATCTGTATCCAGGTAGATAAACAAAACACAATCAAAGCCCCGCCCTCAAGTGCCAGGAACCAATGAATATTTGATGGTATCACGTCTAGATCTCAAAGTCGGGCTCACTCGATCACCTAGTTTCGGATGGTGTCTTAAGAAAACAAAACTAGTGGATTTTCAATAAATCAATACGTGTACGAATTTGGAACCTCTTCTTGGACATGGAAACAACTATCTGGCCAACGACACAAGAGTAATATTGGGTTTCACGTGTTTGTTTTTTTTTTTTTTTTTCATGAATCTAAAATTGTGTTCAGTGTTAGATCTAGAATCTAGAATAGGTTTAAAATCGTTTATTTCAAAAAGGAGAGTAGCCTTTCAAATTTCTTTCTTACTAGACAGTTTTTATGAATTACGATTCGTCACAATTTTCTTTAACTATAATAACAATAACAACAGTAATAATTATAACAACAATAAAAATGAATCTATTTTTATAAAGCACCCTATTAATTTAGGGTCTCAATGGGCTTCTCAGTTTTGTTATATTTCCTTTATATTTCACATACAACGCAAACTAGTAAACATTTTGGAGTCGAACTTGACAGCAGGCTCAACTTGCAGACGCACGTCAGCAAGCTCGAGACTGAGGCTAGGAGGCGATTGACACTGTTAAAAACGCTCGCCAGTACCAACTGGGGTGCCACTGGGAAGGTCCTCAGACAGCTATATCTAGCCTACGTCCGAGCAGGACTAGAATATAGCCTACCACTGCAACCAATGGCCAGTGACCGAACGCTGTCGGCACTGGACCGAGTTCAGAACAGCGCCTTGAGACTCATAACAGGCTGCCTCAAAACCACTCCTACGAATGCTCTCGAAATCATGACCAATGTGGAACCACTGGCAAACAGAAGGGAAGGAAGCGTACTACAGCAGTACGAGAGGTTAAAAAGGCTCGAGCCGGACTACCCGGCGCGGAAGGCGATCGAAATCGAACCGCCACCGAAAATACTCCAGAAGAAGTCGTTCCTGGGCGAAGCCAAACGGCTAACTGAGGAGTATGGGCTAGAACAAGACAGAATGCCCCTTCGGTTATGGACGAAAGAGCCACCTCACGCCTCCCTGAAACCCCCAGTGGTCAAAACCACGCTTCTAGATACAAACCTGACAAAGGAGGTCAATCCCACGATCCTGAAAACGGCAGCTGGCGAAACTATTGACTCGTACCCAGCACACATGATTAAGGCATATACTGACGGTTCGGCAGTACAGGCGACTACGAATGCGGGGTACGGGGCAATAATCTACTACCCTGACGGCACCGACACCGATAAGATCTATGGGCCATGCGGGGCGAATGGCTCCAACTTCGACGCTGAGGCGACAGCGATAGGGAGAACACTGACTACGGTTTTCAACGGCTTTGAAAACGGAACAGTATCGCCAGAAGATATTGTTGTGTTCTCAGACTCAAGGGCCACACTGATGGCCGTCCAATCGCTCAACCATAAGCTCGAGGCACATGGCGCAGATAAAATCAGACATATCTGCCACCAGATCATAAGTGGATACGGTGTCGAGGTCCACCTCCAGTGGATCCCCGCGCACATAGGTATCCGGGGCAACGAGGTTGCTGATAGCCTAGCGAAACAGGGTACCAGAGGCGAACAGCCAAAGCACCCAACGTCTTACCCAGCAGCCCGAGCCAGAATCCGCGCTCACGGACGCAGGAAATGGCTATATCAATGGGCAAACTCGGATAAAGGACGTAGGGTGTATCATAATCAAACCAAACCAGACATCAAAGACCCGATTTTGTCACTAGAACGCAAATACGCGACTATCATACAGCGTATGAGGACGGGGCATGTCCAGTTGAACGCACATCTAAATCGTTTCAACCCACTCCGTGAGCCAGTATGCCGGCACTGCGGGTCCCCGCAGGAGACTGTCGAACACATACTCGCGGAGTGCCAAGGACTGAAACAACTAAGAGCCCGCCACCTCCCAGATACCCCGACAGTCTCCAATTGCCTTTATGGGGACGTTAAACAATTAAAGAAAACTGCCATGTTTGCCATTGCCGTCACGAGTGAAAACTCGATCGGCCAGGGATGAGCACTCGAGTAAACATTTTGAGAATTGGACATAAGATGACATAATGTGCGAATAAAAGCAAATGTTATTTGACATCCCCCACCCCCCCCCCTCCCCCCTTCCCAATCTTTTATCAAAGCTAAGTATTACAGTGGAATCCATTTTACAATCTTCTCTGGCAAGTTAAGTAAACATGTTCATTTTCATGGAAACAGTAAATTAGAGCACTTGGAAAACCAGCCTCCAGGTAGATCTATATTAATTTCATACTTTACCTTGTTCTGAATAAGACTCCCTATGTAATCCAAATGCTCTGAAGTGTTTTCAAAAGCACGCCAGGACTCCAACTCGAGATCGCATCAGGAAAATAATTCAGCCATTATATTCCAGAGAATGCCATCAATAAACTGTACACTCAAGAGTCACAGGTAGCATCAGCCATCAAAGTGGATGTGGACGCAGCCTACACTTCAGCCAGACATGGGAGCTACTAACTGTTGTGGCGGTGGTGGTAGCTGGCGGGGCCCCAGCGTGCAGGCACGAGACCGAAGGTAGCGCGGATCGCGCACGGATCGCGAGGACACAGCACAGCCACCAGTATGCTACTGTGACAGTGGGCCGGAGCTAGGCGTAAAGTGTCAATCATAGAGTCACCAGCCCATGAGAAGGCGGGGCGAAGAAGATACCATTGTTCCTCACGCGCGTGTGTTGTGTTTGAGTGTTTTGGACGTATTTACGTGACCCGAAGTTTGTTTTGTTTGTTCTCAAGTCCGAAGATTTGAGACTTGTATCAACGATGGCCGTCCAGAACCAGTGGTCATTCGTGCAGCTAGAGCTGTAGGGATTACCGTATCCGGCTATCTCCAGACAACATCTAAAGCCATTCAATGGGACAGGAGGAAAAAAAAAAAGATATTATTAAAATTATTAAACTTGAAAGAAATATTTTACTAACCCTATCCCCAGTCCCAAACCTATTGTCGAACATAATTATCAATAAACACTAACCCTGTCCCTCAACTCAAGATAACCGAGTATGAAAATCCTCCCCAGCTGGACTGACCGCGGCAGAGACAAACTCATAGTTTTTCTTTAGTAATTTATTTTATTGATTTTTAACAGCAAACCCAGGACAGGTGACGATGTTCGATGTTACTAAAGGTATAGCGAAATGACTACACTATTAAGCGTTATGAAATTACTCATAGTCTTGTTTCCATAATAATTTCAGAATAGATAGGGCCTACACTCAATCGTGGATTGAGAAACAGACTATGGTGCATGGCTTCACAGTCTACTGGATTTTGTGCACAATTTCAAATTAAATTAAATAGAAAAAAAAATTAATTGCTTTAAACTGAGTAATCAATGTCATATTCATTAATTTTCAACGGAGCAGATTTATCCATTTTTGTAACTCATCCTGGTGGCATTCTTGACACATTCCCCTGTAAAACAATCTTGATATTCTCTATTAACACTTTGCCAAATGGGACCACTACACTTTTCCTTAGCAAAGCGTGTCACCATTAATTATCTAAGATTGGGGTTGAATATACCCGTACTCGCTTAACATCAACATTAATTTATTGAAGTTGTACTTTAAAATATCAAGTGGAACAAAGGCATCAAAAGCAAAAATATTCTTGGTCCGTTTTCTTCAAAATTTTTGGCATAATTATTATTTCTCACAAAGCGAAGAAAAAAAAACAACAACCTAGAAGTCGAGCTACAGTCTAACAAACAACAACAACAACAACTCATCTCCAAAAGTTCTAGAGTGAAAAACCTGAGCTCATTAAACTTAAAGATTTCAAATCAATCCAACACAGAGTTTTCCAGGAGATCGATGTTGATCCCCCTCATTCTAAAAAAGACCCACAGTAATTATACTCATGAAACAATTAATGCTCCCTGATTTTTTAATGTTTCCAGTTTGAGACACAGCGATCGTGTCTTTCCTAGTTAGTTTACAGGGGTCAACATATAAATCGGGGTGCTACTGTATCTGGCCTCGCCCCCCTCCCTCTCTCTCTCTCTCTCTCTCTCTCTCTCTCTCTCTGTCAGTCTATCTGGCCGTCGC
>OZ007573.1:56931182-57061182 GCA_963931925.1 Onchidella celtica
CCCACCCAACAGTGGGTAGTAGAGATGATTCATGCCGCAAGTTTTGTCAGTAACGAGAATGTACAGAGCCCTATTAATGATTCGTTTCAAACCAGATCCTTCATTCTTCATACTTCATAACCTCCATATAGACTGGGTCCAGCTCGTCACAGATTGGTATCCATCCATCCATCCATCCATCCATCCATCCATCCATCCATCCATCACACATCCATCCATCCATCCATCCATCCATCCATCCATCCATCCATCCATCCATCCACCCATCCATCCATCCATCCATCCATCCATCCATCCATCAGTCCGTCCGTCCGTCCATCCATCCATCCATCCATCCATCCATCCATCCATCCATCCATCAATCAATCCATCCATCCATCCACCCACCCACCCACATATCCATCCACCCACCCATCCACCCATCCACCTATCCACCCACCCATCCATCCATCCACCTATCCACCCACCCATCCATCCACCCATCCATCCATCCATCCACCCACACACCCACCCATCCCCCAGTCCGTCCGTCCGTCTATCTATCTATCTATCTATCTATCTATCTATCTATCTATCTATCTATCTATCTATCTATCTATCTATCTATCTATCTATCTATCTATCAAGTGGGCTGCAATGACACTAAGGTAAATTTCCAAAATAGGATAAAAAAAAAAAGTATACAAATACAAATCTATCTTATCTGTCTATCCTGTCTCTATCTGTCTGTCTGTCTGTGCCTCCAATCCATTCATTCGTTCGTATGTCCGACTGTCTATTTATTTTAAACAACCTCCTTGTGTCAAAGCCAAACAGCTCAGTCCCACAGCCAAAGAATAATGATCTCCCCACAGCACAGTCAAACAGCTGTACCGGTATGGAAACAATAGAGTGCCATACACGGGCCAGAGGATCCCATCAGTCTTAATGAGACCCCACACTTCCCATATTTTGACATATTCGTGACCTACTTTATGACCGCAGTTTGACACCAGAATGTGATGAAGAGCTTTCATTTTTGCCATCTACATTAAAGATGACAAGGGAACCACACTGAATTTTGAGTTACGACAAAGCTTTCAGTTGAATTTTGCATGGTAGGTGGATTAAAGCCAAAACATGTTTGGAAACATATTAAACAGCAAAGGACAAAGGGAGCTGGAAATCTAAATCATGCGTCGTGAAATGCGTACAAGACAGTCTCGAGCACCATTGACGATCTGCAGGGGAGGGGGAGATAATGTATACGAAGCACACACTTCCCTTACGTAACTCAACAATAACAACAACAACAACAAAAGCAGCAATTACAACATCAACAGTAACAATAACAAGGGCAACAACAACAATAATAACCAAAAACTAGCATAAAACTAAACTTTGCACATTCCTCGTTGACGACATGACGTAACAGATGCTCACGGTATTCATTCACGCATCTGGCGATAACAAAAAGAAAACAAAAATTCCAGACTGTGAAGCACAATCTACACGCTAAACAAGAGCGACTTTCGAAAGTTATGCCGGGAGAGCCCAAAACAAACACAAAGCCTAAGAACACGAGGTTTCCACCTAAACTTATTTTTAGAAAATGTAGTTTGCAATGGTCGGATGAAATGATGCGTACATATTCGTATTACATCCAGTGAGGGCAATGTCGAGGCTGAGCCGTACCTTTTCCAGGCCGCATTTTAATAGCCTAACATTCTCCACTTTTACGCTCCCTGTTTTGTAAAAAAAAATAAAAAAAAGAAACCAGTTTCTTGTTATGGGGGCACGTTGGTCTAGAGGCAGGGTGTTCGCCTCTCATGCCAGAGGTACCGGGTTCGATCCCCGGTCGGTGCATGCAGGCATGTGGGATTTTGGGGATTTTTCTCATATTTTCCTGTCCTTGATCACATGGCAGGTAGGACCGAGCACCTAGTCTTCGTGGATAAGGACAAAAAACTCAGATGTCCACGTTGCGCACGTTAAACAGACCTTGGCAGTTGGAAATCGAGAAGGTCTGGCCTAACAAGCCCGCTGCCCGGCAAAAGTGAAGAAAAAATAAACCCTACCACACGCCCCCCCCCGCCCCCCCCCCAACAATAAACATCGCCTACCGGTGCTGCAGTGTGGCGACGACGTGCCTGCTTCAGTTGTAACTGTGCTGCCATGATACTAAGGCAAATTTCCGAAATGGGATCAAAGGAAACTACAAAATACAAACACAAAATCGATCGGTAGTTTGGCGGCATTTTGCAGTGCAGAATTAAATTATCACTGTGTATAAAATAATGCTAATCAAGATGCCGAGGTAAGGCAGACAGCATTCCTACGTCAGTCCGACGTAGATCAATAAAAGATTTCCTTAAGGCTGGTAAGATTACCCCAGGAATAGATTCCCGACATCAAACCGGCTATGGCGGGATGCTGTATGCAGCAGATCTACTGAAGGACGATGTCATTCCTATGAGCAAACGACGTCAGTTCAGCTCCTCGCATTTCAGTAGAGTTGCTGGCTGGGAGCCCATTTTAGTAACCCAGGCATGAGTTGGGCTATCTTGCTTGAGTTACATGGATCTAAATCATTCAGAACCTGTTGTATATGATTCTGGTTTATAACGGGACCTTAGAGGAAATTCTATCTCCATTTTCTGAACAACTGGAGATCTTTTAGTACGTAAAAGATGTATAACAAATGTACACTTTGGCACTTGTTTAAAATGTTCGCAGTTCCGATTTATTCTAACTCCTAATCATGATCCTAAAGCCGCAAACGTTTAACGTCGAATTTCTCAGTTGTGCAAAAAAGTGGAGCTGGGACAAACGATGTAACCGAAGAAGTAGCGTATTTAAAAAGAAATGAGCTTGAGAATTAAGCAACAGATGAGACTGGAAAATAAAAGCAGAAAGTCTGAGAGTATCTTACATCATTTTTTTCCTTTGTACGACTTCGTGCTCGATGTTACCGGGACATTAATTGTCTCTTTACAACTCACTGGAGCACGTAATAGAGAGTAACGGTGAGCGCGGAAGAGGTTACAATGCATTTGTACGTTCAAAACTTAAAGAGAACATAGAACATTACGCAAAGCCAGAGTTACCTGGTGAAATGCGTTAGCTAGGACGGTGAAAACACAATTCGTTAAAGAAAACTGCATAGGCAAATATACCAGTTTCACAGTGAAAACTCTATTATATGTTATTGAGGGAAATAACCCATCCTTTCAAAACACGCCTGACTTTGGTCTCAAAACAAGAGTGCGCTCCCCTAACAATCCACCCGTTCATGTACACGTCCTGACTTGACATTAGAAAAACATTCTTTGACACAACGGAGAAAATATACGTCACCGTTTTGAGTTTTCATGGAAAGCTGTTGGGGTACATTGAGATGCCGCTTTTCTCTCCAGAAATCACAAAAGGCAGACATTAAAGTAAAACATTAAAGATATGTTGTTAGTGGAACAAAACAGAAATAATGCTTCGTATTTATTTTCTGATCGTTGGATTTCTTCTTTTCTACTGATCACGTAGTGAGAGATTTTCAAGGTTGCACTTAAGTTGTTACGAGTATGTCTTCAATACACATTTACAATCATGTCAGTGAAGTATTGTGCTACGGGTTTTGTCTGTGTGTGTTTGTGTCTGTCTGTCTGTGTGTGTGTGGGCAATCAACTTAGACCAGCACGGGGGAGCAAAACAATCCATGACATCACAAAAAGTAGATCTTTAAAATCTTACATATTTCCTAAGGCCTACAGATCGAGAAGTTCTCGTGCCTTGTTTAAACATTTAAATCATTCATTCTGTTAAGTGGCACAGGGATATTTTTTGAAAAAATTCTACCTATTATTGCAAGGGGAGAGCACACCCAGTCTGCTGCAGTCGTGATTCCTTCATGAGTTAATTCCCCTATTCTCTTCGAACGGAACTGACCAAAGGATGGAAATGGCGTTCAGACTGTGCTTTGATCCTAGGCATTGATTTTCTGAAGTCCTGTATACTTTGTCCCGGCGGTGGAAACAGTGTCAGTTTATCTGTGATCGTATGGATGACTCTCTAGATAACAGGCTATGTGGTCATAATCATGGTCATAGCACGGCCTGAATAATTGCGTGTCTTTGCCCCGATTGTAGGGGGGCTCGCTGGGAGAAACTCGCCATGCTCACTGTGCTAGACTACACCCCCCTGACAACATTCGTACTCTGTGCATCTTCTGTGTTACAGAAAAAGACAGTAAAAGCCTGTCTACACGTGTGAACACCATTTTATTGAATGAAATGTGCTCTATCTGTCTGTCTGGCTTTTAATTTTGTATGACTTTCATCATCACGAAATGGAAATGAAACGAAGGATAAAGCGGGGTGTAAGGCAAATTCTTTGTTTTTTTTGTTTTTTTTGCGTTTTTTCTTTTTTGTTTTTGTCCCCCTGTAAAGTTTGCTCTTGGCGTATACGGTCTTTTTCATAAAACGACAGTATTTGTGATAACCCTGGAAGTGGCTGTTGTAAGGGAACCGTGGTATTACATAGTAAGCTATAGCTCAGAATGAACCCAACCCAGGATTTTCTCTATCGGCTTTGTAATTAGATGACTGTACATTCCCATGGCAAAATGAAGAATATGCATGGTACGCAAGTGCCTTCAGTGTATGAAATATGAATGTAGACTTGGCTGAAGAATTTTGGACATGACTTAGAAGTTCCATCTGCTTAAAGAGTTGTTGACTGTTCCACGTGCTCCAAGCCTACTTGTGTTGTAATCATTATTACTTCTGCCCCCAATCAACTTCAGTATTCAAAGATGAATCAAGCCGCTGGAGGGCTTGGCAAATTTGTTCTAGACTAGTTGATAGTTTTAGTCTTTGCTTTCTGCGTTGGCGGCACACAGCCCTTCTGACTTGTCCCAGAGTAGTGCTGTCTACTTGCGACGTATTATCGGTGTGTGAATTTCGATAGGACAGGGTCGAGAAGACTTAAGCCAGCCTAGGCTAATCCATTGGTTGGGTCACTATCTAAGTATTATATCAGTAGCTATGTGTATCAGCATATTCGACAACTACTGGTGCTTTTTGTATACTCTGTCACAAATCCCAGACTGGGAGATGTAATGATTATGACAGGACAACAATCACGAACGAACAAGTATAACACTTAACAGAACAACCAGACAGACTCACACATTTATTATACATAAAGATAAAGATATACGTGCATTACATTATTCAATTCAAATACCATCCAATGGTCAGTATTCCCAACATTCATTCTTCTCCGGGTCCACAACCCGATAGTTACTTTCTAAGTATGCTCTGGCCTCAGCCTCACATCCATGTATGTACTACTTGCGGGCCTCTCTTATTGGCTCCTGCTCAACCTAATCTCCGTATCTCAATCTCACCTTAATGTCTTAATAGCACATTAATAATTCAATAGCACATTAACATCTCAATAGCACATTAACATCTTAATAGCACATTAATAATTCAATAACAACGTCCCTGTCTGTGGCCAGACTGCCACGACCCATGTGCTCTCGCTGTCCTGCGCGACAGCTTCACTCAGGCAGGCCTGTGGGTAGCCTTCTGCCCAACCCAAGCATTTCCTTATGCTGGCCTATCCCCTGTGCTAGTCTCTCCACCACGGGTAGCCTCACGGCCCGACCCCGGCACCTATAAAAATAACATTACATCTGTATAACACCATACAATTACTATCCACTTCACCACTCATTACGAACCATCAAGCGTACACACAATAGTCCACATTTCACTCACCACACATCTGCACTTCTCTACGGTAACACACCTCCACCGTATTACACAGTACTCAGACTCGCTACGAATCCATGATCCTAACTTACATCTATCGCTCATTGCGCACATCTCTATACACAGTAATCAATGACTTTCACATTCCTCACGTATAACTTATTTACATCATGGTCATAGGAGAATATAGTACATCAATCATCATAATTATCAATCATAGTTCAACCTACCAGTCATTACTGGAAAACACACAATCTCCCGACTGCTCTCTCACGTCTGTCTCCTTGGACTTCTTAACTTGCAGTGATCTGACTACTCAGATCTGCCTCTACTAAGCCTCAACTTCACTCACAACATGCACGCTTCAAGTCCCTTCCCCGCACTTATTGACCCTCGCTCACTCGCTCGTGACATACTCCATCACTGGTGCTATTTGCAAGTCAGTATTGCGTCAACTGGTGCTTTTTGTATGTCTCCAAATAAACACGTGGTGGGCTAATCAAATCATTTTCTCATGGTGCTTTCGAGTGTGAAGAGAAGCAAGAAACGCACTGCAGTAAAGGCGGTGCTCTATGATCGATCGTATCTAAACCTTTATCCTAGGCCGAACAGCAAAGCCAATTCAGTGGGAACAAGAGTGGAAAACTGAATGGAACTGTTCCAGTCCAAAGAGAAATCGGCAGGTAGAGATCTGAGATACGCCATCTTGGAAAGAGTTTCGTACGTCCCGACTATCTTGAACTTTTTTTACCATTCTTTACAGATTTTCTTTTTCTTTTCTCGATGAAAAAGTAAGGGGTATAGATAGGAGTAGGATACGCTTTTGTGTGAGGGGTAAGGACGGAGTTAGACTAGGATTAGGGACAGGGTGACCTTGCCTGAGTGATCGGGAGGCACGGATCTCTTTCCGAGGGCTCCTCGCCAGTTAAAAAGCGCTGAAAATAAACTTTGATAAAGCCAGTCCAAATGCATGCACTTCACTGCAGTTACTTACCAGTGCAGATTTCTCACAAGGTCTAAAATCCACATTGAAGTTTAAGTTCAAACCTGAGCCGTGCTTGTGCCAAACGTATCAGAGTGATGTCACACAGATGTCTCAGCGATGTCTAAATTGGGATGAAACGTGTCTTAATCAGTTCGCTTCAGTGCAATTACTTACCAGCACAGAGTTCCCACGTAGTTCTGAAACGCCAGAAAACCGTACTGAAGTTTTGAACTTCAAACTTGAGCCATGCTTATGCCATCTGAGTGATGTCACATTGGTGCCTGTGATGTCTCATCTGATCGGCTCAGTGTTAGTCCCTGCGACAAGAGAAAACAAGAAAACTATATACAGAAACATTAATTCTCCAATGTTTGTTTGTTGATGCTGATGGTCGTTATCGTTCAGCGAATGTGACCTCATGTGGGAATGGAGACCAATTTCGCAGGCACGGCGACTTCCGCATCTGCCACAAGAGAAAACATGAGAGGCCACAACCTGATTCCGTCGGCCGCTTCTCTCTGGGATTGTGGCTGCTCTTTTTCTTTTTTTCCTCGAAAGTCATGACACTCCAATTGCAGAGCTGTCTCCCCAGAGACCTGTCTTGGGTGCCAACTTCCCAGGTGCCAATGCTCATGTCACACGTTTTTAGGTTCCCCTTCAGGCAGTCTTTGTAACGCCCGTGGAGGTGTCCAGTTGTGCTGTGACCTTCTTTCAGCTTGCCATATAACAGCATCCCGGGGATATCGCCGTCGACGGGGGTATAAGATGGCCCGCTCATCGTAGTTGGCTCCGGATTAGCAGGGTGCTCAATGCTATTTGTAGCGAGCGGCGGTACATTGGTCACGTTTCACAACAATACAGCCGGGTGGCGAGAACGACTGCTCCGTAGGTCGCAATTTTGGTGCTGAGCGTAATGCCATGGTCTCCTGTCACAGTCAATCGATTGCTGAGTCTGCCAAATGTATCCAAAGAGCCATAGCAGAACTTGTCCATAGACTTGATTTTTGTGTTGTAGATAATGATAGGTGGTGAGGGTAGGGCGGTCTGGAGGGGCGGTGCTGGCTGAAACATGGACTGTTGTCGAGGTTGATGGTCAAATGCATGTGCGGGCAGCTGAAAACCTGTCCATGATGAATTGCATGTCCTCGCACAGCAAGAGAACACAATAATCCAAAGTAAGAACTCCCGTAGGAGGGCTGCCAGCACTTTAGATGCGTAAATATTTGTTTACGCCCTAGCTTTTGTGTAAGAAAATGGCTTTATCAATACACCAGGACCTTTGTGAAAATCATGAAAAATTGCATAAAGCACGCAAAATGATATCCCTGTTTTGTTTTTGTTTTTAGCTTCAGTGTATTTTGACTGTGTGGTCAGGACGTAGGGAACTCTTTACCTTTCCCACTAAATGATGCTGAATTCCTATTTTGCTCAGAGAAGACAGGCCGGCCGACAGTCGGATGACAGACAGACAGACGGACGCTCTGTTTTGATTGTTTTCTGTTTCAGCTAAACTAATCGGATCGAGACGGAACGGTTCCACTTTCTGTGTATAATGGAGGGGAAGTAAACAGAATGATGAGTCTCCGAGTCGTTGTTACAATTCCTTAGTTATTCCCCTTAGAACGCCTATCAGCGACCGGGTCGTCTCTCCTTCACATGGAAATCAGATAGAAGCCGTGGAGCTGCTCAATAATTATTGTACAACTACGACAACTGTTTTATCTTTGCCGTTTGACCTGTGTCAGTGCAGTGGATGCTTTCCAGGTTTCTATGACCGCTGTGTGAAAAGCCACTGTTTCCAAAATTTGAATAACGCAAATAAAAAAAACCCACAAAACAACTATAATGAGGGGTGTGTCTACTGCAAATGTTCAGAGGAACAGAACACAGGGGGTTTTCTTACGCTGCATATGGGCCATGGGTTAAAATAAATCAGCCACGAAAACATTTCGATGGTGTCGGGCGCAAACCGGCCAAGTACAAAAAATTCTTATTACTTTATATTGTACCAATTAATGAAACCTGGAATCCTGCATCATATGTAAAAGTAGCTGTTACCATTATCCAGTAGAAATACTCAAAATAAGCATGTGATCAAACCGGCTAGGTCTATTTCCCATTGGTTTTAGCGGCAGTTTTTTGTTTCCCTTGTAAAATTTGCTTATTTTGAGTTGGTCGGTTTGCTCCAGACACTATCGATTTGCAAATACGGCAGTATCTATACTATAATATATATTTGTGGACTTGAGATTTTTCGTTGCAAAAGGCTTCTGAACCACTCAACACTCAAGCTTCAAATTTTATATGGTGCATCAGAATGGATGTAAGGGTGCACAGTTTTTAATAGAAGTCTCAGATCGATGTAGTTTTTTTTATTGGAAATTTATTGTTTCCCCAATTTTCACTAGGCTCATTGACATGCTTTAGGTTTTTATGACATCAGCACTTCCTGAAAATTTTCGGTGCGCGCAACTGCATACTGTGTACTGTCCTATCGCTGAGTTTTTGGGATGACCCAAAGAGGTTATATACATGTATAGCGGGATGACCCTACGCATCTCGGCTTTTGTTCTTATTCCTTTCGGTCTGAAGTGGTGCCCTTTGTTGTTGCATCTCTTTTATAAGCTATCTATGCAGCATTAATGTCTTTTTTAGTTCACAGGAGTCTAAAGCTTTACTAAAAAAAAAACAACTTACACAAACCTGTTCATCGAACGGGTACTCAGCTAGTGAGTTATGTTTGCAATGATCCAACTGGTGCTTTCGAGGGGTGGGTCATGTGACAAGAACAAAAATGACATAGTTCACCTTTCAGTTCTGTTCAATTGTGGTTTCCCATGAAAACTGAGGTGACTTCTGATTGCACTCCTAGCGAAATTTCCCGGTAAAACTGTCAAGTCCACATATACACTTTCTTACCCTGTGGGACAGAGTTTGAAGGGATGAGGGATGGTGTTGGCTGAAGGATTTGTCGACAATTTGCAGCTGGATTTGATTCTCATTTACTCATGATATTAAGGAACTCCAAGTAGATATTTATGTGGCAACAGAAAAAAATAAATAAATAAAGTACGTGATGTCCTTATTCAAATAGCTATAAGAAGCAATAGAAATTCTAACTTCTGCCATGGTTTCTCAAACACTCATATCGCTGCCGCTTCATATACGTTTCTCCTTGTTACTTCAATATTTTGACGGTCATGTTAAAGAGTGATAGTTATTTTGCTGACTGCCATAATCATAATGAATTTTACAAGGGAGTAATCATTATAATGTTACGGCCTGCCCCGTCCGTCAGCATAAGAAGGATGGATTGTTCACGCCATGACATGTCAGTCATGCTTTGCAAAGCTTTGGTACTGCAACCCATCCGTTTTTCTGTGGCTTTGTTGTTGTTTTGAAATAAGACCCGACAATCGTACACGAATCGTCTCTTCCTCACCATCTCTCATTCCCACGCCCCGACTCCTCTTCAGCCTCATCCAATCTTCCAAAAAATCAGTTCGAGTCTCAGGGAACGTGTTTGCCAGCACCTAAAGCCATGTCTTGTGACACACTGGATACTTGGACACGTTTTCAAAATGATCTCAATAGCTTGACGGGAGTGTACCGAGTGTAACCATTCAATATTTTGCGGGTATTCTTTTCACTGTTAGAGACGTGACACTGTGTGTTTGCACAACATGGTTTCGCTTAAAAGACAGATGACCTGCAATGGAATGCAGTGCAGAGCCTGTGAAAATCTGTATTGATCTTTATGCTCAGCCAATGTAACCACTGTAGATTGTGCAATGTTTGTTCATCTTTTTCTCTCTGTTTAGTTCTCTTCTGTCTGTAGTACAGTATGTCTTTTTAGTGATCCCCCTTCTCTCTCTCTCTCCCTCTCTCTCTCTCTCTCTCTCTCTCTCTCTCTCTCTCTCTCTCTCTCTATTTCTCTCTCTCTCTCTCTCGCTCTTATTATACACGATCTTTCTTCTGTTTCTTTCTTTATTTCCTAATATCCCACGTCCAAAAGCCTTTCTTTACATCTGGCTATCCGTCATCTGGAGAGAATATTGACCGTCAATCTAAGTTCTTGATTCCCCACGCGCCAAGTTTTAAGGTATTTTTACCAATTCATTCATCGGGCTGATATTCTTAATGAGAATCCTACCAGACGATGTATATGCCTGATGTTACATGTTGCACCATCTTTTAAAAGTCTTTGTAGCCTACGTTAAGTAAGCTTACACAGTAATTGTGGTGTCAAAACGAATGCAGTGCCTAGTATAACAATATTATGAAGTATTGTCATCCTTATGGCAGTTGTTTTAGTACTGGATTATGTCAGATTCGAATCTACAGGTAACAAGTAACAACTGCAACATGTGGTTCGGTTGAATTGCTTTATTTTGTGTTTTTCTACTGATTGGGAATACCATACTTATAGTTTGTCAAAAGATCACACACTTACCTGTTAGAATGAACCCTTTTAGAATTATAAATATCCCAGGTTCATAACAAATTATTTTGAGCTATGACAACTCAGATTATGAGCCAGAATGTATAAATAGTAAATCTATATAATATTATATGTAGAGAGAGAGCGATGAACAGGTGAGACACACTTTTTTTTTTTTTTACTTTATATTCGGCCTGGGAACTGGAGAATATTGTTTGATTTTCCAAACTGATTTAATTTTCAAACTGCAAAAGCATTTTTTTTTATTATTCTCTGGCACAAACTCTGTTACTGGAAGTTGTCCCAAAGTACAGAAGCACTTTATGCCTGGATATCAGTTTGCCTAAATTAAACTTTTAAGCTTTTCATTTCTGGGTGTGCTTGCCATCTCTTTTCTTTCTCTCTTAAGCCAGAGGCACTTTAACCCCCCATTCTAAAGTTCCAACATTACTGTTTGCCTTGAGAAAATGGGTGTGGAGCTATTTCAGGGGAACCTGCCATTCACAGCTTATATTCATCTGTGCATTGCACTGAACAAAGGGCGGTCATTTTCTTTTCTTTTTTTTAAATTTTAACTTTTTCGATAATCAAACGGGGCACACCGCGTTTTAACTGAACACTTACACCCTGTCTCACACTAATTTTGAATGACTATCATTTTGAAAGGGACCAAATTTGACTTACCTAGTTTTGGAAAAACCCTCTTCAATTGTCAGCATGGTGTGTTGCGTAGTTCGTTTTCTGTGTACCATTTTTCCGTGAAATTTACATTCTATAATGTCACAAGGGTTTCTAGATGAGTACTTGATGTAGATTACACAATGATTGGTCTGGCCCTATGTTCCAAAACAGTAGCGATTGATTAATTAATGCACGTCTTCAATACAGGTATTTGTCGGGGTCGGGGGTCGGGGGTCCGGGGGGGGGGGGGTCGGCGGGAGGGGGGTGAGTTTGATTTTTACGGCGCGTCAGCAGGATAACGGCCATTTTGCCCCTTTCACCGTCTATGTGAGTACTTTACTTAGGTTTGGTATTGACAGCATCATCAGTTTACATTTCACAAGTGAAATTAAATAGCTCTGTTGTAAATTTAATGACACTGGTAAAATTCTCAAAAGTTGTTTTGTGCGGATTTGAAAAGAGTTTTGTAAATGTGTACACACGTTTTTTAAGTTAAGCTATAGATCTAACCCTCTTTCAGACAAGACAAGACGTGCTATGGGTCCACCTCAGAAAATAATTCATAATTCAGTAGCTCCTTATTGACGGGCGCGCTGTGCTCCTCAAATACAAGTTTGAACTCCCAGAGAAGTGGCCGTATTAATTTGATATTTGATATTCTTCATTGATTCAATATTCTACATTTTAAAAAATATTATTTAATTGTTATTGGTTCAATTTTCCACCCTGTTATATATTTATTTATTTATTTATTTTTCTGATCACTCAAACACCAAAATCTTGATTTGTCTCCCCTTTCCCTTTGCGTTTTATTTCATCGTTTTGGTGTTATTGCTCACGCCTGGCTATACTACTACAACTTCATCCTTTTTGCCATATTTTGACAGAAAATAATTCAGGGCTGTTAAAGCTTTGCATAGGTAGATGTACAATTATAAGATTAATCCATACATGTACACGTGGCAGATTCAAGCTACTTAAGCAGCGACGGCGACAGGAATCTGTCGGCTTTTAAGAGCTCAAGGCATGTCGACAAGTAATATTATGACGATTACAAACCGTACACACTCTGTTACTGTCACTTGTATCCTGTAGAACTACTAAATCCGGGTTTGTTTAGATCCTTTCTAGGCCGAAAACAAACCTGCCAAGACAAGATAAGATTTGTGTGCAAGGTCATGGTCGAGCAGTATCCTGTAGCCTCATGACCTCAATTCACCCCGCATACATACCTGTAGATATCTCTCATATCTTTCAACCCAGGATTTTTCATATATGGCAAACATTGGTGGGAAGGGACTTTACCTTAAACAACAATGCGCAATTGGTGTGTTTTGTTGAGGTGAAGGAGTGCAGTAAGCATAAGCCATGGGTATGACAAATCTCTGTAATGGGCCCGCAAACAAAACATTAATAAGGAGACAACCAAAATACAGAAAATGGAGGGAAAAAAAAGGAAGAGACGAACGGATCACAACGAGAACGAACTGAACTGTACTTTTCCTCCCTTTTCTGCGAATCACATGAATAAATTGACTGTAATTTCCATCTTCTTTTCAAATTACAATAACAAAAAAGCAACAAAAAAAAATAAATAAATAAATTTTAAATAGGCTGCAATTTCCAGCGTTTCTTAATTTTTTGTTTTTGTAAGTTATGTTATCCGCTGTCATAAAGACATCGTGCGGTTATGAGTTCATGCTACTGTAGTTCTGGAAGAAGAAATTTGTTCCACTCCTCTGTCTCTGCTGTATAAGAGTCTTAGTGTACTGAGACAAATATGTTTTGCCTTGGTTTAACTCAGACTTGAACTGTCTTTGAATCAGCTAGCCAAACGTACTTGTTTCTCTCTCACTAGTGCGCCGAGTTCTTTGCATCTCCAGTAATTTACACGGCGTTTTCCCACAACACAGAGATCAGGGCAAGCCGACCCTAGCTGATATCTGACAGGTCAGTGAGGACAATGGGGCAAATTTAACACTGGTATTTTTCCACAGCGCATGTTTACACCGAGACGAATAACGAAACGGGGGGAAAATATCGCGTGATCAGGTTATCATATGAAGCTCCTCCAGGGTCTTCAGTGTCTTGAGTCAAATTCGAAGATTGTGTCCGAATGAGACGACCAGCCTAGTTCAAGTTCAGTATTCAAGGGCTTTTGTCTTGAGGGTTTGTTGTTCGGATGGGGCAGATAAAGACATATTTATTATATTATTCATATAAAAAAAAGTTGCAACAACACTGAGACGTTCAACTGCATTGCCATAAAGCTGGGTATTTGAGGCTTGAATGAGTTGTTTTCAGGAAAAACGTAGACGATCCAATTTTCGAAATATTTTCTGATGTGGATCCGCAGCTCATTTTGTCCTTCCCTAGGGAGTTTTGAAATCTAGAAGTTAATTTTTTTTAAATGTTTATTTAGAAATTTAGCACTTTTATCAAAACTGTACAGAAAAACAGATTTTATACACGTCTTTCTCCTCTTGGTGATTATTTGTGAACTTTTAATTGAACCAGTTTGGAAAATCAACCTTTAGTAAGGCACTCAAAAGCATGTAAGGCGCAAAGTGACCTTTACCACGCGGACGCAGCACCACAGAACCCAAACTCGAAAGTCCAATTCACATTTTGGAAATAACCAAGGCAGAAATAAATTTTTCAAACAGGGGAAGTGGGAGGGAGTTGCAGAAAATGGGGGCAATACAAATCATTTTTATGTTGCTCTAGTTTTGTGAGCACTTGTAGTTTTGTATTTGAGTTCAAAATAATAATTTACAGTATAAATTCACTTTTTTTTTTTTTTTTACATTACATACATGTTGTTTTTTTTATGGGGGCGTTCGTCAAGAGTGGAAGGGTAGAACATTTTCGCTTTGTTTTTTCCGGGGCGTGGCAAGGAAGTTGATTATACCTCGCATTGATAACCTGCGATCGGCGTTGATAACCCATGGATAACCCAGCCATATGACAGGAACTAGACTGACGTCAGACTGGCACCTCCCAGTGGGTTTTCTGGTTGAATCAAGACAAGGGAAATGACAACCGAATTGTTTTCAGTGTCAAGGGTCTTATCAGCCAATGTCCTGTTTCCGGTGGTTAATTACGGTGAGATGGGTGGGTGGGGGGGGGGGAACTTTAAGAAACATCGGAATTTATAATCTCCGTCTTCTTATATCTTGGTTTGGATGAGGGCAATTTGGTACAGGACCAGGTGTATTTTGGACACTGCTTGACAAGTCTGTATTTACCTGAACTGATTCTAAGAATAATTTATTATTGTTTCCGATTGGAATAGAAAGTGAAGTGTTCTATTTTTCCACTTTTGCCATATCCTTGACAAAACTGACCAGGATATGGGGTGAGTGGCGGGCGGAGAAGGAAAAGAATGCTGTGGTCCCGAGCAAATGGGCATTTTGATGAGTGGGGGGGGGGGGCAGGAGGGTTAAACAGTTTACGTTTTCATCCGTAGTTTTCTTCTTGGTTCCATTGTGAGTCTTGTCCCCTTTTTGTTACGGAACCTTTATTGACTGACCAACATGCATGACTCTCTCATCACGCCAGAGCCATTTATGTTCATTGTTCTGACCATTACCTTGTATTCAATGGTGAGCCTCACGTACAATGACGCACAACATTTCATCGTTCTACGTTGTGATTTTTAGCATCAAGATTAAGGGCATCAGTTGGGAATGACATACATGGCAATTTTACTTGAAGTTCTGATGTAATTGTTAATTTCCTATTTGCTCGCCAACTGCAACTGTCAATGTTGTTGTTGTTTTTTCCCATCTTCATGTTTTGTGAGATATTATTATTACGAAAATTAAGATCTTTTAATGTTGATAAAACACTGCTTTCCCTGTTCTACAAAGCTGGCATTGTAAGCATAACAACTTACTGTATTACAGCATGGGGAAGCAATGCAAGAGAAAGTGACATGCATAAACTTAACAATACAATCATCAAGAAAGTAGGCAACATGACAGACACGGCATTTTTCAGTTTTAACCATCCATACTCAAATGCTTGTGTGAAGAAATTCATCTCCATCTTAAATGACAGCCAACATCCCCTGTTTCATCAAATTTCTACATCATCCAAGAGCAACAGAATAATACACATGAAAACAAACTGGGAAAGATACAGAAGGTCGTTTTTGCCTTCCGCATTTCACCTCAGCAAGCCATTTTACATGTTACTTTATGTGTGCCACATTTCACTAAGGTTCATTACCACGTCACTTCATGTATGCCTGTTACTGACTTATTGAGTTTGTTTTTATAAAAATACGTAAGATATTACGTGTACCATGTGTGTGCTGTTAAACGCTCTGTGAAAGAGAATTTCTCTTATGGGATAATAAAGTGATTCTTATCTTATCTTATCTTATCTTATCTTATCTTATCTTATCTTATCTATCTTATCTTATTATGAAAGATAGAGAGATAGAGAGATAGAGAGAAGAGAGAGTGGGGAGGGGGGTGGGAATAGGGGAGGGAGAGAGAGAGAGAGAGAGAAAGAAAGAAGGAGAGACAGGCAAGAGTGGGAAAGAGAAAGAGAGAACGTGTGAGAGACGTAGCGAAAAGATAAGTGGGAGAAAAAGAGAAGGATTTGTCCATGGGGCAATAAAAATACAATGTAGCAATAAATGTTAAAGAGGAGGCAAACTGGCCCAAGCGTTGACTAATGACAATAGCGGATTTCCTCATTACTTTGGTATTGTCTGTGGCTAAATTTAAAATTTCAGTGAGATGAAAACAAAACAAAACAAAAAAACAAAAACGTACTGGATCCTGAAACTGAAGCTGTGAGATCCTTAAATTATCCTTCTTAACTTCCTAGAACCCGTTTCAATACACCAAGGGCACCACACAGTCCCTTTGTGCATATTTGTTTTGTGAGTCAATATTGAACCTATTCACTGTGTGGGGTTTACAAGGTTGAAAATAGACATGTTAAGGTAGTGGGTGGGGGGGGGGGGGGTGGTTGTTTTTGTACTTTTAAGGTCCACAATTCTTTTACTGATGTTACTGAGAAACTCCATATTATGGTCACGTGAACAATGGAGGCAATGGCATGAAATTTGGAGAAACTGTTGAAGGAAAACCTAAGGTCAGGAAAACCGTTTCTAACTAGCAGTCACACGACTCAGGAGGCAGAGCCCGATTTTAGCTGGTTTGAGTCACGGGCGAGCCTTGATCTGATAAAGGGGAGAGTTATTTTACCGAATGCACTACATGTCCGCACAGACCGAGGATTATGAGGGACGATCAGAGGCGTATCTGTCGAATTGGCAGGTATGATGACATGTGCCCTGGGCCCCATTTCAACTGGAAGGGGGGCACTGAGCATTCTTGTTTAAAGTCAGACGTCGTCTTCGGATGGTGAAAAAATATTCTTCAGATGTAAAGAAGATGCAGTTCCATGAGTTGAATGTGTTGAAAAGCAAAAGCCATTTAAGTGGCATACGAGCGTGAATTGTATTTTTGAGCATATTATTAAGAACTAGAGATAGGTGACAGATGTTTCGACTGGGGAGCAATATCATTGCATGACATGGGCATGATACGCCATTGGGGATGATAATCAAAACGTGGCAAATCCAAAGTCTCAGTTTTGAACTTTGTCACCTGTGAAGAAAACATTGTGTGTGACATGCTCGTGCTATGGGAGAAACCTTCCACAGTTTTGTTCTTAAACGAGAAAGGCGTGTTTGTGGTTGAACTATTCGGTAAATCTCCCACATGCACTGGGCGAGAGATCTCATTTACTGAATCACGAACTGGGCCCAGTATAGGAAAAACTTAAGACGATGTTTCAAATTGCCTCGAATCCACTTCATTCTCATTTCTTGTCCATTCGTTTCAGTAAACGAAGGAGAAACTCCCCTTAAATGTTTACTCAGACAATATCTTCAAATGACGGCTTGCACGTAGACACATTCACGACCCACTTGACTTTGTTGACAACGATTGGACGAAGAGAAACATCCTTAAATGACGTTTCTTTGCTTGTCTAGACAACAATGCATTATGGTTGTTGTAGTTAGTTATTATTGTTTATCGTGACCTAAATTTATAAGTGGTTTTTGTTTTTCTAGATGCACGAATGCCTGATGTTTGTTGTTATGTTTATACTAATTATAGCAGAGTGTGACTAGCTTAAGGATGAATTAATAATAATTCGTAATGATCGGCGTTTTCTTAAACTCAGGGAGGGATCATGATATTTCGTTTTCTCACAATGTAGAAATTTTGCTTTCCGTAGCTCATTTTATTTTATCTTATTTCTAGGAATCTGAGGGCTGAAAGTTAGCCCAAACTGAGATAGGAAAAAACAGTGAAAGGGGCAAAGTGGCCACGATCCTGCCGAAACGCCGTGAAACTCAAACTCCAATTCAAGCCTTCTGTAAAGCAAAATCCCAAAAGAGCTAAATCATAAGAAAGGGATGAGTATTTCTCAACGAATTTTACTCAATAATTGCAGAGCTGACTTGCTTCAGGATGAAATAATGATTCATAATGATGGAGTTTTCTAAAACCCAGGGCAGGGCCGGCCCACGACATTTTGTATTCCAAAAATACGCAAACTTTGTTTTCAGTAGCTAAAACCCCTAAGAGCGAATTCGTGAGAAAGTGGTGAGCATTAAAGAAATAAAAAGGCATTGAAGAAATATATATTGAGTCTCGGATGAAAGTTTATTCTATTTATATGAGAGTGTCACCAGCTTCAGGCTAAATAATGATTCATATTGATTATATAGATCAGGGTTTTCTAAATATTCAGAGCACGGCCAGTGACATTTTGTTTTCTCACCATGCAGAAATTCTGCTCTCAGTGGCCAAAAACCCCAAAAGAGCTGATTCGTGAGAAAAGGATGAGCATTCAAGTTTACTCTGTATATCGGAGACTGACGAGTTGCAGGATGAAATGATCATGACATTATGTGTTCTAACAATATACAAATTTTGACTTTCAATGGGAGACCCTCAAAGAGCTGATTCGTGAGAAAAGTATGGACATTAAAGTTTAATCTATTTATAGGAGACAGTGATGAGCGTCAGAATGAAATAAATGATTCGTAATGATCGGGCTTTTCTAACAACTTATGGCAGGGTGATATTTTGTATTCTGACAATATAGACTTTGCTCTCGGTAGCAAAAACCCCAAAAAGCTATTGTACTAGGAAAAGGTGATTATCAATCATAAACGTTTACTCCAATCAAAAGAGAGTGTGACTGGCTTCAGGATTAAAATGATTCGTATTGGTCAGGATTTTCTAAAATTCAGGGCAAGTACAATGAGTTTTGTGTTCCCATCGTACAGCATTTTAAGAGAAAATGTGGATTACGTGCGTATCCAAATCAAGCAATATGCCTGCGGATCCATGAAAGAGTTGTATTCTGACACGAACGTTTTTGAAGGAGGCCAAAATCTACACGTTGATTTAACAATATTTTATCATTTTTACAAGATTTGTATAGACATACAGAATGTTTTTTTTTCCCCGTTAGACTTTTAACTTCACTTTTATTTGACAGGGCTGATGACAGAATATCCGAGTGGAGAGCCATGATCGCCAATGTCTGTTCCAGACAGGGCAACTGATGATAATGATATTTGATGTTATTTATAGGAATCTGAGGACTGAAAGCTAGCCCAAACTAAGATAACAAAAAAAAACAAAAAAACCGCCAAAGGCGCAAAGTGGCCATTATCGTACGACACGCCCTTAAACCCAAACTCGAACTCAAACCCACCGTCCAGATTTGCTTTCATTAGAAAAAACCCCAAAAAGCTGATCCATGAGAAAGGCATGAGTATTATGACTAAACTAGTGGCACAACAACCGCTAAGGCACAATCCATAATATATAATTATAACGCTCGATTTTTAACCACCCCCCCCCCTCCCCCGCCCCTCCTTGTACCAGCCCTGGGTCGCACACAAATATTGATTGACCATGATAAAGTTTTGCTATTCTGAAGCTTTCAGTGGCAGTTTGTAGGATCTAGTTAACTGTTCGATTAACTGATTCACTCTAAACCGCTCTCAGCGGTTCATACGAAAAAGAAATCAGTTCAAATGGTGCATGAAACACACACACACACACAATTTTTGTTTTGAAATTTCCAATAATTTAGGTTTTTTTTTTTTTTGCTATATCTCACAAAAGCAATCTGAAAATATTTTACACCAAGGCTATTCAGAGCGTTTTGATGTATGGAGTTGTCTGTTGGGGAGGCAACATCTTACAAACAGATAAAAATAAGATCAATATTTTAATTAAAAAAGCATCAAAAATTTGTAACTGTGATCTGCCATATTTTGATGAGCTGTACACTGGTGCTTGTATTAAAAAAGCTAATAATATAATCAACGACCCCCAACATCCCCTGAACAAAGAATGCATAAGATCTGTAAGAAGTTTAAGGCTCTTGTCAAAGAAAACTAAAACTGAGCGCTACTTTAAATAGTTTATTCCATCATCAACTAGGATGTTACAATAACGTCGTCATCTTGGCCGTAATCTGTGTATAGTTGAATTGTGTCCTGCGTGTCAGGTCAGTGTGTTTTAGTAACGGAAGCATATTGTGTGCACTGTTAATTTTGTTTATTTATTAGTGTGTGTGTTTATATGTGTGTGTGCGCGCTATATATCATAATTCTTGTTTCTGTAACTGTATTGTTAGGTATTCAATGATCAAAACAAATTTCCCTGTACAAGGACGAATAAAATTTATCTTATCTTATCTATCTTACAATATTTTCTCATAGCCTTAGTAGTGATCCTTGGCATTCAGAATGTGCATTATGAGAGCTGTGGTCGCCTTAAGAAAACACTAGGGAGTGAGACAGTTAAAAGCAAACCCTGTACCTGATTTTTAATCTAATCCTATTTATTCCTTGAAAAACCAGTGAAATCAACACTTTTTAAGTCATCAACTGAGTTGCGTAATACACTTTATAAAAATCTTCATACCACCCCCTCTTCCCTCCATGAGGCTCATCATACACTGGGGGCACTCCCACCCCCACCCCCACTCCACCAGCAGCATGCGAGCGTACGACCTTTATTATGACCCCTAATGATGCTCGCATGTATATTTTGTGGTGGGGCGCGACACACAAACGAATCAAAACTTCACTGTACTTTATAACACGTCCTGCTTACCTCACGAACTCAGCATCACGCACACACGACCCGCGCACGTGTTTGCGTGCTCGCCATCAATTTTCCAGTTAGAAGTCTGGCCAAATGATTTATCCTCTGAGGAGTTTTACGGCCAATAGGTAATCTTGGGGACTTTCGTGCTGGGCGAGATGACATTTCGACTCATTCATCGAACCTTAATCTTATAGTAATATCTTGTCCATTAGTTCCATTCACGTGGGGAAGCCTGGGTGTTCTTCTGTTTCACAATTAACTTTTGTTTGACATAATATGACAAAGGTCATTGAGTGCACTCGTAATTGCAAAGCTGATAACAACTAAAATCTACATTATATTCTTGAAAAAGAAAAAAAAAACGCCTTTATTTTTTCAAATTGTAATCGCAGGAAAAAAATTTGTCACGGTCCAGGCACGCTCGGGCGAATTGGCTCAACTGGCAGGAAATTTCAGAGGCGGGACTCCAAACTGGGAAAGGTTGTAGTCTGTAAAGTTAAATAGTTTTGTATTTGTATTTTTGTATTTTGAATACTTCTTTAATCCCATTTGTGTCATTGCAGCCCAGTTATAACTGGAGCAGGCACGTCGTCGCCACAGTGCAGCGCCGGTCGGCGTTTTTTTTTGGGGGGGGGGGGTGAGGGAGGGGTGTGAATGATAGGGATGAATTTTATTTAATTTTGCCCGGACAGCGGCCTGGTCGGCCTGCTCTTTACGATTTCCAACTGCCACGGTATGTTTAACGTGCGCAGCGTGCACACAGGCCCTCCGAATTTTTTCGTCCTTATCCGAGAAGACTAGGTACTCGATCCTGCCCCCCCCCCCCCCCATAGAATATGAGACACGAAAATATGAGAAAAATCCCAAAACTTCCAACATGCCTGCATATGGATAAGAATTTCCTTGTGTTCGTTGTTGTTTTTCCATTTGAGAAGCAATAGACAGAAATTTAACTTCATAAATTATTTCAATAATTACCACTCAAAAAGTAAAATGTGGTGAAAAGAAACTGATGACAATTCAAAATGTGAAGAGACTGAGATAACTTGGGGTCGCAAGGAGAGGAATTTGGCATGGGACTACTAGAACCTTTGTTCGTTTTTAGGTCTTCAAGTTAGGAGGTGTCGCTGCTGTTGGCATTTACACCTGACTTGACTGGTTTTTCTTCTTATTTTTCTTCTTTCTGCGTGTTTTTGTGGTCGGGATTCGTTTTTCTTTTTTTTTTTTAAATTTTGCCCGGACCGCGGCCTTGTTAGGCCTGCTCTTCTCGACTTTCAACTGCCCAGGTGGTATCTTTAACGTGCGCAACGTGTGCACAGGGGCCCTCCGAGTTTTTCGATCTTATCCGATCCTACCTACCACAGGAGCAGGAACAGAAATTCCCCCCCCCCCATCCCCCCGACCCCTACCTCTCCAAAAGAAAAAATCCAACATCCCTGCACCGGCCGGGGATCGAATCCACTACCTTCGGCATGAGATGCGAGCAACTTGCCTTCTAGACCAATGTGTCCCCGTAGAACCTTTGTTCTATTATTACTACCAGATAAATGAAAACTGTCAGAGTGTGAATTAAAGTAAGGCCAGGTGCAAGAGGATAGTTGACAAACAATCTGAGAATTGTTGTCAGAGGTGAGAAATCAGGCCAAATCAATTAGTCTCACAAGTGTTACAAACTGTTAGTTCCCTCACACGCATTGCATCCTTCATTCCGTCCAGATGCGCTTTACCCGGTAGTCAGAAATTACAGGAGTCTTGTGCGAAAGCAACGAGGTATCAATCCATCTATCTTGCGGCATCTTGTAAAAATCCTTCACAGAAGCTCTCACTGCGTACAGCTGAGTTCTGCTCGGCAGTCGTAGTTACGGTAATACATTACACAAGTCGTGCAACTTTGACAAAGAAGTAGCTGCACACTGTGGACATACGCCCTGACTGCGTACAGCTGGGTTCTGCTCGGCAGTCGTAGTTACGGTAATACATTAAACAAGACGCGCAACTTTGACAAAGAAACTGCACACTGTGGACGTAAGCCCTTACTGCGTACAGCTGGGTTCTGCTCGACAGTCGTAGTTACGGTAATACATAAAACAAGTCGTGCAACTTTGACAAAGAAGTAGCAGCACACTGTGGACATAAGCCCTTACTGCGTACAGCTGAGTTCTGCTCGACAGTCGTAGTTACGGTAACATGCAAACTCTTTGGTAACATGCCAAATACGTCTTACAGCTTGGACAAAAGAGCTGCAAGTAAGCCCTTACTACGCACGGATGGGTTCCTCTCGGCATTCGTATCTAAGGCAAAATATCAATAGTATATAATATATACAATTTATTATGATCCCTATTACAATAAAAACCCAAAAAATAAGGGCATCTCTCACTCTGTGATGCTAGACCACCTGGCAGTCAGGATATTCAAAATGTCATCATTCTCTTTGTAACGTTTTTCGGTGTCTGTTCACATGCGTAGAGCCAACCACATACTCCCCCCCCCCTCCCACCCCCCCCCCCCACCAACAAATGTACCCGGAAACCTGGCATGGCAAGGGAGAAGATTCTGGCCAAAGAGTCTGAAAACTAATGGTTTAGTGTTTGACTTTGTTTTCCAAACTCAGTCTCTTTTCAATCTCTCCAACTGGTCGGGTAAATTCGTTCTCTGCCAGCGATCAAGGATAACACCTGGCATTTGAAATTTACTCTCAGTAGCAAAAACCCAGCGGGTTAATTCACTAGGAAGGGATGGTTATCAATTACTAAAGTTTATTCCAGTCAAAGGAGAATAAACCCATTAACCCTTAAGGTTCCTGGCCGGTTCAGTCATGTACTTTGTGGGGACACGGTGGTCTAGAGGCAAGGTGCTCGCCTATGCCAAAGGTACCGGGTTCAAATCTCGGTCGGTGCAGGTACATTGGAAGTTTGGGATTTTTACTCATATTTTCATGTCCCTGATCCCAAGGTAGGTAGGATGGAGCACCTAGTCTTCTCGGATAAGGACGAAAAATTCGGAGGGCCTGTGTACACGTTGCCCACGCTAAAGATACTTTGGCAGTTGAAAATCGTGAAGAGCAAGCCAAACAGTCCACTGCCCAGGCAAAATTCTAAAAACCTAATCCCTACCACAACAAGGAAAATGAAACAAGAAAAGTGAGGTGTAAATGGCAAGGGCAACGAACCTCCTAAAATCAAGACCTAAATACTCAAATACGTTGTGAAAAGCAACAGAATGATGGTATTTAGCGATCTATACCAGCACATTTTGTTGGGTTGACTAGCTGGATCTTGACGTCATTTTGAGTTTCAGTGCGACCCAACAAGCCGGCTAGTGCAAGAGTTCGAGGTTGAGAGCACGTGGACACAACAACTGAAGCGCTCGCCAACCAGCCGCCTGGTGCAAGGGATCTCATTAAAACTTGATGTCGTGACGTCACTTTCCGTCTAATCGACCAGTCAGATTCGGCTAGCACGCACTTCGGCTTATGCGGCTTTGATTCCAAAGTGTATTACAAAAGTGCTTTAAGCTTACTGAGACAAGAAATTAAAAACTGACTGATGGTGTAAGAGTCCACGCTTAAAGTTACACGCATATTGTCTGTGCTTAACAGATTTATGCAGTCACGCAAATACGAGATTATGAAGTGTGTCACGTAAGCGGTTTACTCACGCCCAAAACAAAAACGAAACTGACGGATGACTTATGGGTTAACGCCTAAGATTCCATACAGGCTGTCTGTGTA
This sequence comes from Onchidella celtica, assembly GCA_963931925.1. Classification (NCBI taxonomy): domain Eukaryota; kingdom Metazoa; phylum Mollusca; class Gastropoda; order Systellommatophora; family Onchidiidae; genus Onchidella; species Onchidella celtica. Next base: position 56,955,946 of record OZ007573.1, read on the forward strand.
TACATAACAAATAATTCACCTCGTCACGTGTCTGGAGAAATGAAATCATCGTGTCGTTATGTTTGATTAATTTATTATTTTTATCAACAGTGTCAATGTATCTCTGGGAATGTAATGAATTAGCAAATTTAGCTGCTTTTACTGGGCTTGGGGCCATTGGGAAAAGAGGAATGTGACCCTTAAAAGTGGTGTAACACGGGGACAACATTCCACCTCACATTACAGCTGACAAACTCCGCCAGCAAAATTTATTTGTCCCAGGCAGTCGAAGTAAATGTTTATCTTGGTTCATGAACTGACCTGGCCCGCCCATGTACACATTTTCGTCTTATCTGAATGCGATAATTTACACACCTGTATTGTTCCAAGTTTGTTTTTTTTACTGGGCGTCCAATAAAGAATACAAAGTTTGTATTTTCACGTAAATTGTACAAGTTTAGAGTTTATAAGCTTGATAATAATGAAATAATATGACTACAATATTATTGATGCACAGTGTGTCCGTTGTCAGTATACATTAATCTTATATAGTGATAACAGCCAAACGATATTTAATTATTTTTTAAAACCGGAGCAACAACTAATGAAAACCAGAACAAATTAATTAATATCGTGCTGTCCACTGTATAGAGTAAGCACTGCCCATAGATGTAGTAGTGTAGTAAGTCTCCACCACTGAGAAACTGTGGTCAAGGAAATATTGCACGGCTAGAGAACGGGTCTGTGCACATGCAACACTTTTTGATTGCACTATAGAAGTAGGTGATGTGGTTTTTAGAGGAGATGACCGGACTGTAGGAGGTACAGGGGGATGCGGACTTGATCGCGGAGAAAATTGTCGGAATTGGCAGAGGAATGTCTGGAATGGAGTGGTTAGGAGGTGTCACAAATCCCAGACTGGGAGATGTAATAGTTTATGACAGGACGACAATCACGAACAAACAAGTTTAACACTTAACAAAACAACCCATCAGACTCACACATTTATTAAACATAATTATACATATAATAGCGCAATTACATACATTATATTATTGAAATGACTGCCGTACAACGGCCTTATTCTCACACACACTCTCCCTCGGATCCACAATCCGGTAGTTACTCCTAAAGGCACTTCGGCCTCAGCCTCTCCCCTCAGGGTCTTAATAGTACATTAATAATTTACTGGCACCGCAGTCTCTCAATATCCCCTTCCTATTGTCATACACCTTAACACTCCCCTAGCACCTCAGCAGGGCAATAACACGTTATTATTTCCATAGCCATCAACATGGCAACACCATAGTATCAGTTCACTAGCCTATCAACATGGCAACAACATAGTATCAGTTCACTAGCCTATCAACATGGCAACAATATAGTATCTCATTCACTCTCATATCTACGTCCCTGTCCGTGGCCTGACTGCCACGACTTTATGTGCCTCCACTGTCCTACACTGACAGCCTCACTTCTGGCCTATGTGTGGCCTCCGGCCCTATGCTGGCCTATCCCCTGTGCTCATCGAGGTGGCTCTGCGGCCCGTCCCCGACACCTACAAGAATAACATTACATTGGTATAATACCCTACCATTTCTATTCACTCCACCTCTCCTTATAATCCATGAAGCGTACACACACTAGTTCACCTTTCACTCACCACACATCTTACGGTAACACACCTCCATCGGAGTACACACTACTCACTCGCGCTACAAATCCATGAACTCACTTTCATCTATCGCTCGTGGCGCACATTGCTATATCCAATATCAAGGACTTCCACATTCCTCACATATACTTATTCACATCATGGTAATAGACGAATATAATATAATACATCAATCATAATAATCAATCAACGTTCTACATACCAGTCATAACTGGAAAGACTCTCACTAGTCTTCTCGACTGCTTCCCTTTTATGTCCGCCCGATGGGCTTTTATTCACAGGTCCGATCCGTAGGACCTTCTAACTTGCAGTGATAGTTATACAGCGCTTTCGCCTCATTCAGACCCCCCCCCCCACTACTCACAACAGCACGCTTAACTTGCTGTCTACTGTGAGTCCTTACTCTACACCCGCTCTGTAGCAATCCCCTTAATTGCACTCACTCCACTCGTGACAGGAGGAGCATTGTCAGCACTAGGCAGGGCATTGTCAGCACTAGGCAGAACGTCATTGGGATTGGAGGAGGACATTTTTTTCTGGACAGGCAAAACATTTATTAGGGCTGAGGAGAATATACTCGGGATTGAGCAGTTTTTCCAGATTGGGGAGGACGTTGTAGGGATTAGAGGAGGGACATTGTCAGAACTAGAGAGGACGTTGTAGGGATTAAGTTGAGAGACATTAGTAGAATTGGGGAAGACGTTGCTGGGATTAAGTTGAGAGACATTGGTAGAATTGGGGAAGAGGTTGCTGGGATTAAGTTGAGGGATATTGTTGGAATTGGGGAGGACGTTGTAGTGATTAAGTTGGGATTAAGTTGGGGGACATTGGTAGAATCAGGGAAGACATTGTTGGGATTAAGTTGAGAGACATTGGTAGAATCAGGGAATACATTGTTGGGATTAAGTTGAGGCACATTGGTAGAATCAGGGAAGACATTGTTGGGATTAAGTTGAGGCACATTGGTAGAATCAGGGAAGACATTGTTGGGATTAAGTTGAGGCACACTGGTAGAATCAGGGAAGACATTGTTGGGATTAAGTTGAGGCACATTGGTAGAATCAGGGAAGACATTGTTGGGATTAAGTTGAGGGACATTGGTAGAATCAAGGAAGACATTGTTGGGATTAAGTTGAGGCACATTGGTAGAATCAGAGAAGACATTGTTGGGATTAAGTTGAGGGACACTGGTAGAAATGCAAAGGACGTTGTTGGGATTAGGGAAGAGACATTGTTAGAATCTTAGAGGAGGTTGTCGGAACTGAAAACTTTTCTGAGATTAAAAAGTGAACAAATTTAGTATTGGGGAAAAGCCTTCCCGAGGGTGCTTACAGAGTTGGACCTACCCAATGAAACAGAGCGAGACAAATCTTCACGTCGTGCGCCAATGAAGAAACGTGTCTTTTGCACCTGTTATGTAACGATCCACATCAAGGACATGCCTGAGGTCTGTGCACTCAGACAGCTAACTATAGACACGGATATGTCTTTATTCTAACTAATCCGAAGCCAAAAGTTGCATAACTACCCTATTTCTCGTTGGATACTGAACAAAATCACTGAATTTTGGATTAATTTTAATACCCAAGAAAAATATTTCATAGATTACTTCAGAGATAAAATATACGAGTATATCATTAGCCCTGATATGTACTTTTTAAAAATGTCTTTCTTTCTTTGCATTCGCAGTCAAGTCGTTGGATCTGTGCAAAGAAGTAAATGAAAAATCATAACCAGTTGCATTAATCATTATTTTCGCCTTTATTTACCCGAGCTTAATATATTTTTCCTCAAGTACCCCAGTTGTGAGATCGTTGAGCTTTCTATTTTTATTAAGATCAATGAAAAGGGGATATAATTACTTCAAAAGCACTACTTTGTGAAAATCTCTTCAAAGTTTGTATTTTCAAACACAGAAATAAATGTGCTCTACTCCCAATTTATATTTTTGCTTCCAGAAGGCCACCTATATTATACATTCGCTCGGAAAGAGGAAGGGGGGCTGGGGAGTTTGCCCCCAGCGAAAGAAAAGCATACTTGGGGCGGGGGGGGGGGGGATGCGGGGAGCATTCGAAAGCTTTTGAATTATTCTGAAAAAATGAAAACAGTTTGGTTTATTTATATTATAAAAGTTAATGTTTTTTTTTTTTTAATCGATCATTAGGTAGGCCTATGTATCTCATAAAACCATCGCCACAACCCGTGTGATATGCCACGTACTTTTAAAATATCAAGGTCAGGTCCTAACCTTTCATCTATGCAATAACCGGTTGGTTGTACAGGGGGAGGGGCTTTGATGCCAGCATATGAAATGTGGACGGGGGGTGGGGGTGGGGGTGGGGGAGATTACGTAGTTTGTGGATGGTTCCGGTCCTCAGATGTATAATCCTCTCCCGAGGTAAATAATGGATATTGACAATATTAGCTTTAAGCCGTGTAGAGCAGGCAGCATAGCGTCCTCTTTCATAGCTGTCAGCTTGCCAGAAAAGCTTCTTGTTGCTGTGGTTTGTTTTGTTATGAAAACATTATGAATGATGCCCAGCTTTTGACAAACTGGCAGTGCCACTGACGTCATTGATTACTGTTGCCATGGTTGCAGATGGCCGTGTCTCTGTGAATGAACAAAACAAAGAGAACACTAATGCTGTCAGCTTCTTTTTCCATTCCATTGCGACTGCTTAATCTTATTTTTGGCTACAGTTTGTTTGCGTTTTGTTATTCTAGTTGAAGTTGTAAACACGTCGCTTTTTCTATACTTGATAATGGCATCTAAATTTTTGTCGATTTTTTTTTTGTGACTGTGTTTGTGTGTGTGTGTGTGGGGGGGGGGGGGCGAGAGATTGTTTTTCTTTCTCTGCGCGTTTTAAACCCTTAACAAAGCTGCTGTGAACCACTGAAACAGTGGCATGTGAGCGTCTCCCTCACTGTTTCAAAAAGCTCGTTCATGTCCAACAGGATGCTCTGATTTATGTTACGTTTTTTATTGTTGTTATTGCTGTTTTTGATAGTGATGCTGGCGGTAGTAATGGTGATGCCGACGCCCGACGGCAGTGAGGGTGGTGATGGCACAACCCCCTACATTATCAGCCAGTTTAAATACTAGGTAGTAGTAGTTTACAAACCCCTGGGCACAGACTAATAAATCAACCAGACTGGAAACACAAGCTTCGGGCTGTGTCGTCTTTTACGGAAGTTAATGAGATGCGGCCGTATAACCAACATGCCCGCCGCTCGGGAAATTCCGATTCTAGTTCTATCTGCAGTAGAAATTTCTTTTTATTTGTCAAGATTGGTTGTACATGTATTAATAATGCATTAACTTGCCTATCCTTTCATTTTATATTCTACAGCTGCCTTTTTTTATTGTTATAAATGATGACCGTATGGACTTTTAGCGACCGCTGCATTGTAGCTATGCTGAAGCGTCGGTCGCAACCGTAAACCTAATGTGGCGGATGGTTCATGACCTTTCGCTGTTTTGTGACGTCACACAATGGGCTCATCCAGTCTGGGTATTTTATTAGTCTGTGCCCCTGGGTAAACAGTACAGGAACGATTACATTGAGTCTAAGAACTGAAAACGAACAACAAGACAAGCGTTCGATCTATGGTGACCTTTTTTCAGGCAAAAGAGAAATTACAATTTTATTTATTTTTATTATTATTTGTATCCCAACTTTGTTCCAAGCTTTGTTAATACCTGGTAGATTTTCTGGGTTGTTTTTTAAAAAAAAAACAACAACAACATTTGGACACTGTTGAAAGCGGTGAAACGGCACTGTGGTGGTAGTAGTTGTAGTTGTTGCAATTGTAGACGTTGTTGTTGTTGTTGCGTAGTGGCTGTTGATCTGTTGTTGTTGTTATTGCATAGTGGCTGTTGATCTTTTGCAGATCTGCTGCTGTTGTTGTTGTTGTTGTTGCAAATCGGCTGTTGATCTGTTGTTGTTGTTGCTTAGACGTGTGTTGCAATTATCCTGTTTAAGTAAAATTTGGCACTGTGGACGCAGAAAGGAATGTGTGGCATCCTAATGGATGTTATATCTTGTTCTAATTTGCAAGATCTCTGTCAGTTTCCTTATGGGAAAAACGTTAATTTTATTCATAATATTCAAGCACAAAGCACTGGAAACCCCCACTCCCTCACCCCTGACGCACTCACTCCAGAAAGGAAGAACATAAAATGAAAAAGGATTTTTTTAAATGCATTGAAGCGTCCTGGCTCGTCTCATACCGGAAAACATTACACAACAGCGCCCTAAAATGTAAATTTGAAGAGAAGTATGTCATTCAACTTGGCTTGTCAAGCGAGTACAATTTTCCTTTTCTTTTTCTTTCACCGCACCTCGGCGTCTTGGAGATCTATATTGAAGATAATATTATCGTAATGCTTTTTACTTAGGTAAATATAATTTATAACATTAAAGATAAACATCAGTCTCGCAAGACTGGCTTGCAGAAATCTAGGATAAAATTTGGGATTAACAAAGATTTTGAATGGGTAAGCTGAATTTTCCCAGATTTTGCTTGTTCACCTCACAGCAAGCCGTTTCCATCGACGCAGATTACTTGAATTTGCATTGTCAACAGGCTGTTTACCAGATTTGATAAAACTTGGACAGGATTTTATTTTCTTCTCTAATCCCTTTCACTTATTGAGGATACGAAATTTTTTGGTTCCAACTTGATTGTGTTTCTTTATCGTTGTAAGCATGCCCTGGGACATTTTGTTACTTTTATCTTTGCTGGCTGCATGTAGCTGTGGCTATTGGTCGTGGCGACGGTGGTTGCTGAAGGTGCAGTTTTGTTACCGTTACTTTGCAGATGCCAATTTTGATGTTTTGTTGTTGTTGTTGTTTACATTACTGGTCTGTACTGATAGTAGTAGTAGTAGTAGTAGTAGGCATCCTTCAGTTTCGGAAGACTATGGAGTTACGCTCTGGGTGTTTTTTCTGGTACAGCGTCTGGCGTAGCTGGTCAGTCCGATGCGGGAATGGCAGTCTCTGTGGCAGAGGGCACAGATGAAGTCTGAGGCTGTTCTGACTGCCCGGGATGCAGCTTTTCTTCCTATCCTCTTTGCCTCGTGCTGCTGAGCAAGCGTTTCTTCGAAGTTGGAGAGACCTTTCTGCACAACCTGTCTCGAGGCTGACCGTTCGAGGGCTGTTGCTTCCCAGTTGTTTACATTACTGTACTGATGCATTTGCAATTATTATATCTTTCTGAAGTAAAGTGTGTGTCTGTGCGTTCAGGAGGGAGAGAGTGAAATACAGAGAGGAGAGGAGAGAGTTAGTTGCTCGGCACCATGGAGTCACTGCTCTACGCTAATGGCATAAGTTATTTTTGACACTTTTGAGATGTTAAGGGAAAAAAAACTGTTTCTTTTCCTGTCATCTGATGATTTATGGCATTATGATTCCATTGTATTATTACATTTTCCTTTTAGCGCATTTAAAAAAAAATAATATTATTATCTGATAGCCCTGATGCTCAGGAATGCAATGACTTTTGGCACAAGTTTGACGTAGCATTATCGTACAGCAGAAACAATCAATTTAATCCTCTCGTTTTCCCTTCCGTTCAGACGCTCCATAATATTGAAGAGAGTACAGAATGAGCTCACAATGACATCGGAGTTTGTTTACCGATTTTCGGAAAAAAACGAACTATTTTTGATTCATACATTGACCGATAAAACATGACGCCTTAGTAACAAATCCGTATGGCTCAGCTTCAGTACACGACTTTGACTTAAATACCAAATGCCCCCACCTTCACCGTCTCCGGAGTAAATTCAACTAGAGATGGCGTTTCCCATAATGTCTTTAGAACACAATTATATTCGGGCCTTTTTCTGTTCGATTCTTATCAATGAAATTTCAACCTGCTGAGCTCTGAAAATCCAGTTTGGTATCCAATAGAAACACCATGAAGGGCGCAATGTGGCCGTTGTCATGCCTGTCACAAATCCCAGACTGGGAGATGTAATAGTTATGACAGGACGACAATCACGAACAAACAAGTTTAACACTTAACAAAACACCCCATCAGACTCACACATTTATTAAACATAATTATACATATAATAGCGCAAGTACATACATTATATTATTGAAATGAACTGCCGTACAACGGCCTTATTCTCACACACACTCTCCCTCGGATCCACAATCCGGTAGTTACTCCTAAAGGCACTTCGGCCTCAGCCTCTCCCCTCAGGGTCTTAATAGTACATTAATGGTTCACTGGCACCGCAGTCTCTCAACATCACCTTCCTATTGCCATACAACTTATCAGTTCACTCGCCCATCATCATGGCAATAATATAGTATCTCATTCACTCTCATATCTACGTCCCTGTCCGTGGCCCGACTGCAACGACTTTAGGTGCCTCTACTGTCCTGCCCCGACAGTCTCACTTCTGGCCTATGTATGGCCTCCGGCCCTATGCTGGCCTATCACTTGTGCTCATCGAGGTGGCTCTTCGGCCCGTCCCCGACACCTACAAGAATAACATTACATTGGTATAATACCCTACCATTTCTATTCACTCCACCTCTCCTTACAATCCAGGAAGCGTACACACACTAGTTCACCTTCCACTCACCACACATCTTACGGTAACACACCTCCATCGGAGTACACACTACTCACTCGCGCTACAAATCCATGAACTCACTTTCATCTATCGCTCATGGCGCACATTGCTATATCCAATATCAAGGACTTCCACATTCCTCACATATACTTATTCACATCATGGTAATAGACGAATATAATATAATACATCAATCATAATAATCAATCAACGTTCTACATACCAGTCATTACTGGAAAGACTTTTCCACTAGTCTTCTCGACTGCTCCCTTTCCGCCCGATGGGCTCTTATTCACAGGTCCGCTCCGTCGGACCTTCTAACTTGCAGTGATAGTAATACCGCGCTTTCGCCTCATTCAGACCCTCCCACTACTCACAACAGCACGCTTAACTTGCTGTCTACTGTGAGCCCTTCTTACTCTACACCCGCTCTGTAGCAATCCCCTTAATTGCACTCACTCCACTCGTGACAATGCCGACGGGCCGTGTAACCCAAACTCACGCTCATACCTTACGTTTTAGAAATGAAATCTGTGTGGTCAGACTTGCGGTATTTCCAAAAAAAAAAACCAAACGGGAAAGTCTGCGCGCGTTTCCTCATTTATTTCCAGGCAAAGATATTTACAGCAGCCACTCGACGCGATAAAATTTCAAACTTTACTTTAAACCACAACCAGCCAGATAATTTTGCTCTCGATCAGTTTTGCTGCATTCCAAAATTGGAGAGCATTGTAAACAAAGCAGGGCATTACTGAATGCGAGAGGAAAACAATGAAAGAAATCGTTGCGATAAATAAACAGCAGTGTTTACAGATGGTATTTATTCACAAATACGTCCACGGGAGATGGCAGGAGTGGCCTTGGCAGCTTGGGTCTATTCTAGGCCTAATGGCTCCATTTTCTTGAAAACTATTTAGCCAGGCAAGTTTGTTCCCCTTTCCGGTGGCCAGCGCTCGCACCCACGTTTGACTGTGTAAGCTGTCAATTAATGAGCCACGTTTGTTTCTCTTTTCGATAACCAGAGCGAGCCCACGATTGATTATCTAACCTTTCAATTAATGAGCTGATTACACGGGTTTGTTGTTTTTTTTTAAGTTCCATAATGTTTTCATAAGGAGATTTGGAACAGATGTTCAAAATATTGCTACTGGGGACATGGTGGTCTAGAGCCAAGGTGCTCGCCTCTCATACCGAAAGTACCGGGTTCGAATCCCTGACGGTACGGGCATGTTGGAATTTTAGGATTTTTCTCGTATTTTCCTGTCCCTGATCCTATGGTAGATGGGATCGAGCTCCTAGACAGTCTTCTCGGATAAGGACGAAACACTCGGAGGGCTTGTGTGCACGTTGTGCACGTTAACGATACCTGGGCAATTGGAAATCGAGAAGAGCAGGCCGGACAGGCCGCTGCAGGGCAATATTAAATAAAATTTATTGCTACCCCTCCCCCCCTCCCCCCCACACACACAACTTCCTACCGGCGCTGCACTGTGGCGAAGACATGTGTGCTCCAGTTGTAACTGGGCTGCAATAACACAAAAGCAATTTCCCAAATGGGATTAAAGAAGTATAAGAAATACAAAATAGAATGAAAAAATTATTATTCAAAGCGTTCGCTAATTACTTGTTTCATTATCTTACTAATTATAAATATTTGTCTCCTTCGATTCGATACAATAAATTGAGCAAAACAAGTCTTCTTGCTCATAAGTTTTCGTTTGTGTGTGTGTGTGTGTGTGTGTGTGTGTGTGTTTTGTTTCATTGTATGTTGTCATCAGATCTTTGTTTTTGCGAATTTGAGCACCCATTTTTCTAGCTTCGCAATTAAATAGTTCGAGAGTTGGTATGCCGCTAGAGTTTTCGCCCGATAAACGGAAGTCTCAAAAATTGAATTCTCGCTTGTGTTGTGTCACTTTTTTTCAATCTGTCATTGTTCCTCTGCTTTTCTTATGTCCTTAAGGGGTGAACCAGACGAAGACTGGTGCAGGCGCCAAACTGGTGGCTCGCCGGCTGATTATTATGTATAGCACTAAAACACCTATCACTGCCCCATATCACTGCGGTGTGGGCAATGAGTAGTGTTTCAGAGCGCTGCATACAAATTAGCCGGCGAGCCACAAGTTTGGCGCCTACATCAGCCTCAGCCTGTTTCACTCCTAATACTGTTCTGGCTTATTTCTCACCAGCGTCCACTAGATTTGACAAAACGCCTTTTTTTCATTTTGGCGCCAAATTTCTTTATTTCATTATTGGATTTTCATCAACAATCCTCATCTTATGAGGTCATCAGATATTGAAAAAACTTAGCCATTTCTAAATTATTTGAAAAAAAAAAAATGGTTTTTCAAAACGCGTTTTTTTCTGCTGAAACACGACAAAATGCCTTTAATTTTACAAAACGTATCTTTTTTTCTCAAAATAAAGGCGATCGCCTGAGGCCGAGTGAAATGACAAAACGCCTTTTTTTAAATTTCGAAACTTCAGCACAGTTTCATTAATTCAGCACCAATTCAAATAAAGCTTTACACAGAGTTGAAAGACATCATAACGTGTCACTTCAGTCTATAAAAACTGCATTTTGTTTGCTACACTCCGTTCTGCTATTTAAATTTAGAGACCGCAAACTAAATCGCCATTTTCTTGAAACAGCATTTTCAGGAAAAAGGCGTTTTGTCAAATCATGGTAGTTAAATACAGCAACTACAACAAGTGCAAAACGTCTGAGATTTTAACTCAAAATCCGAAACTTCCTTTTCCGCATTGCAAGTCATGCATGAAGGAATGTCGTGCATGTGAAGGCCACAAGGTCCAGCAATGAGAGAAGACTTTTATATTTGTCTCCATAATGTGCTTGAAAATAAACCTCTACAAAAATTCTGTCATGCGTAGCAGAAAACAGGATGGCTCGTGGATGATGTAATCCAGTGGTTCTTAATCTTTTTCAGGCAATCGGCCCCTTAGGGTCCAAATTTTCTTTCATCGGTTCGTACGAAATGATGCGTTTTTATTGATCGCTAGTATAATTAGGCACTATTATAGGTGTCAAAGCTGGGCGAACAACCACTCTTTCCTACCCACTCTGAGAACCACTGATGCAGCTGATCCAGAAACGACCTTCTACTCTGTTTATAAACAAAAGATCCTGTTTGGCGGGGTTTTCCCACTTTAATTTTGATCCATTCCAGGCCTGACCTGACTCATGCAGTTGACATTCCACAGCGCAGGTCGAATTTCAAATAGATTTTATGTACATTCTCTTTGTTGGTTTTTTTTTTTTTCGATAAAACTCAACGTATTAATGAAAAACGTCCACAACTTTGGACAATGGCATTCATTTACGGGTCAAGAATTGTGATCTTGAAGAACAGTTGTGCAGGATCTCCACTGGCTTCACACTCGTGTACCCGTCAATGAGATCCTCAGAGCATGACTGCACTGATTTAGTAAAAAGTTTAGAAACGTTTGACATCGATATACCCTCTTTTTTCATACAAAAAAAAAGGGGTTGGGGGGGGGGGGGGGGGGAATGAGTGGGTGAAATGAAATCACACCACGAATGATTCACTGAGATGAACTTTTAATGAATCTCTTGCTTGCATGTTCAGATAGTGCTTGCCGAAATTTAAATAATAACTTGTCGATTCATGCGCCCGTCCTTACGACCATTTTTGGGTTAACTTTTACGTAGGTCAGTCCGTCCATCTGTCTGTGTTTCTGTCGTTCTATTTTCGTGTCTGTCCATCTGTCGATCTGTCTGTTTGCCCGTTCGTCCGCCTGTGTCTCTGTCTGCCTGTCTGTCTGTCTGTCTGTCTGCCTGTCTGCCTGCCTGCCTGTCTATCTGTCTGTCTGTCTGTCTGTGTCTGTCTGTTTGTCTGTCTATGTCTGTCTGTCTGTCTGTGTCTGTCTGTCTGTGTCTGTCGGTGTCTGTCTGTGTCTGTCTGTCTGGCTGTGTCTGTCTGTCTCTGTCTGTCTGTGTCTGTCTGTCTGACTGCCTGGCGATCTGTCTGTCTGTCTGTGTTTGTCTGTCTGTCTGTCTGTCTGTCTCTGTCTGTCTCTGTCTGTCTCTGTCTGTCTGTGTCTGTATGTCTGTGTCTGTCTGTCTGTGTCTGTCTGTCTGTCTGTGTCTGTCTGTCTGTGTCTGTCTGTCTGTCTTCACATTTATCTTTCTCCTATACATGCCACTGGTTGGTGGTTACTTCTGGTAATGTCTCCTTCTGACCTATTATTGTTCTGTTATATTCTGTCTGTCGTCTTGCTTTGTCCTTGCACAATGTGGCTGTTACCATGGTGACGTGCATTTAACAAACCCAAACTCAAACTCTTCCATACAGAGACACGCACAATATTATACCCTTGACAAGTTTTGGTTTTCTTGTTTTGTGGCACATAATGGTGCCAGGCATAAACTAATCTCTTCAAGGTCACAGAGGTCACAAAGTAATAGGAAAATAATTGTGTAGAAAATCAAGATGTGCCCATTGGCGGACAGCCTAGTCATGAATATCCTTGAACTGTTCTTGACGTTTGTTGAATGATGCAGATTACCAGGTGTAAAATGCGTCATACCTATTATCAGTTCTGTCTTGTGTAGTCCACAGCTCAACTGGCAAATCATTGTCTTCCTGTTAAACTGACATCCTGTAGGACAGGGGTGCTCAACCTTTATTGACATCGGATCTACTTTTACATTTCCCAGCCTTTGGAGATCTACCAGTCTGGCGACGCCCTGAAACAAAAAATAAAAGAAACCGAACCTATGCTGGCGTGTCTATCGGCATTATTCACTTTAACATACAACTAAGACAAACCCGCCACATCCAAGAAAAAAGAGCCGACAAAATACAAAGACAAATAAAAAAAAATATATATATATACCTCGCGGGTGAGTCCTACATTCATCCCGCGATCGACTGTCAAGCACTTGAAGATCGACCGGAAGATCGCGATCGAATGGTTGAGCACCCCTGCTGTAGGATGTTCCTTCATTATTTTAGCCTTCATCTCTTTGCACTGTCCCCCAGGTATTACTTCACTCACAAGTTTTTCAAACCCCACAATGACAAACCCCAAAGACTATGGGCTGTAACCAGTGCTTGCGCCAATGGGAAGACTCCAGTCCAGTGACATCAGGAACTGAAGATGGGATGAGTTTCACACCTCAGCAAGAGATAACAACCGTGTTTGTCTAATGTGTAGTCGTCACCAGCTGTCACAGTCAAGGGACACATAGCCTTAATGTCAGCCATTTCAGAGACTGAACGTAGCACTATAATCATGCATGATCAAGGAACAAGACAAGGCTGGTGACACACTCTGTCAAGTCTTTATAGACCTGAGATATGTATGGACTATAGAGTTAAACGGGACTTCTCGCATTGGCGAGACCAAAACTAGCCTGTCTCACTAGTACGGGCGTGTCAAAACTGTCTTAAGACAGCTGGGGGACATAGAGACTTCACACACTGAATCAAAACAGGACGCAACACAGGCCTGACTCACTGTGCCACAAGCCCAAAAAAATTATTTTACAGATTTCGCGTTGAATTGACCACAGCAATCCCATCGGGCATTCCGTGATTTGAGGTCTTTATTTTAGGAGGTTCGCTGCCCTTGGCATTTACACCTCACTTTACTTGTTTTATTATTTCTTGTTCTGGCGGGGGGGGGGGGGGGGAGGGGAGGATATGGATAAATTTTAATCTATTAATTTCAATTTTGCCCGGGCAGCGGCCTTTCGGCCTGCTCTTTACGATTTCCAACTGCCAAGGTATCTTTAACGTGCGCAACGTGCACACGGGCCCTCCGAATTTTTTCGTCCTTATCCGAGAAGACTAGGTACTCGATCCTACCCCCCAATAGGACCAGGGACTTGAAAATATGAGAAAAATCCAATTTCCAAGAACTACTCGATCCTACCCCCCAATAGGACCAGGGACTTGAAAATATGAGAAAAATCCACTTTCCAACATGCCTGCACTGCCCGGGTTTAGAACCCGGGACCCTTGGCATGAGAGGCGAGCACCTTGCCTCTAGACCACCTTGTCCCCATCAGGCATTCCGTGCAGAATCCTGGACTATAGATGTAGAACAGCAATATTTCAAGGAAACTGTTGTTATTCACCAAACTTTGACAGCTATAATGGTACCCCTACATCCATGTCCATAGGAGATCGCAGGAATGCCTTTGGCAAGCTGGGGGTTGTTTCAGTTCCATCGCTCCTTCTTCTTGAACATTATTTATCCAGACAAGTTTGTCTCTCTTTTTGATAGCCAGCGAGCGCCCCCGTTTGATTATCTAATTCTAACCTTCCATGGTATTTCATACTGTTCCCTACAAAAGCATTGAAACTATAGCTAAAAATTGCATTTGTGGTGAACACGATTCATAAGATTATTACATTATTATGAGAAAGCCAAGATGTGGGTAGGGCCCACAGACTAATAAAATACCCAGACTGGATGATCCCATTGTGTGACGTCACAAAACAGCGAAAGGTCATGAACCATCCGCCATATTAGGTATACGGTTGCGACCGACGCTTCAGCATAGCTACAATGCAGCGGTCGTTAAAAGTCCAGACGGTCAGCATTTATAACAATAAAAAAAGGCAGCTGTAGAATATAAAATGAAAGGATAGGCAAGATAATGCATTATTAATACATGTACAACCAATCTTGACAAATAAAAAGAAATTTCTACTGCGGATAGAACTAGAATCGGAATTTCCCGAGCGGCGGCCACGTTGGTTATAAGGCCGCATGTCATTAAGTTCCGTAAAAAACGACACAGCCCGAAGCTTGTGTTTCCAGTCTGGTTGATTTATTAGTCTGTGGTAGGGCCCAACTATCACAAAAGGTAAAGCTAGCTGTTATTAAAAGGTAAAGGTTATAACTGGACAAGTGTGTTCTATGAGTGAATGTTGTAACTAACACCAACTCAGGCCCAAAACTCATCCCCAACTTCAATCTACGTGATTGGAGTGAGTTGCAAAACTTGACGCCCAAAACTCCGAGATAACCACAGAACACTAGAAACATGAGGTTTTTACATAGGTTCATTTTGAAAACTGCAGTTAGCGATGAAGGGCTGAAATTGTGGGTAAATGTTCCTATTGTGCTTCGCGGGGAAAATCTTCGAAATAGAACTCCACCCTTTCCACACCCCGTTTTCAGTGATGGATCTACTATGAAACTGATGAAGCTTAACCCTCGACGCCCCTGATTAAACCAGCAGTCGAGTTCCCTTTGAATTTTTTTCTACTGATGCTTATCCAGCGCTTGCTGGGCTGTTAGCGTGAAGATTTGTTTCTTCTCTGTCCCAGATGACAGACAGACTGTAATTATCTTTTCTACGTCCAAACCATGTCCATTGCCACTCTGCTGTTTTACCTTGTCTTGATTATAATGTGTCGAAACGGGAAAACTGATGTACAATTTAAACATCCAGCTGCACAGCTACGCACAAAATCAGCGGCAGACGAGCGGGCAAGAATTCACTCGACATTCCGACAAATTTGTCTGCTTACTAGCCTCAGTCTGGTGACCAGTACACCCCAAAGGGTAAAGAAGCTTAATTTCTACCCACACCAGCAACTTGCTTTCTCTATGACCTGTGCTCCCCCTAGCAATCTTAGCTTTTCCTATCTGTTCTGAATAAAAAAAAATCTTTTACGATGTCATCCTTCGGTAGGCGGACACTTTCCGGTGCACTATTAGATTATCAGTGTATGAAATAATGGGAATCTTGACGTCGAGAACATAATGACGGGCGCAGGCTGGACTATCTTGATTACACACCCACTCCTTTGCCACACACGTGGTCACTGAGAAATCAATTTCACAATATTAAAATTCTAACACTCTGTGAGTCATTCACACAAGGATTGAATGTGGAATGATGAACTTCTGGCCCTGCCAGTGTGACAAACAAAATCCACCTTATTATAATGAACTTTGCCAGTTAGAAGGTTCCTTGCCAAGTTACTTCACGTAATATGCTTATTATTGAGTTTTGAGATGTTTATGTAATGACACGTAAGATATCAAGTGCCGT
Source organism: Onchidella celtica (assembly GCA_963931925.1). Classification (NCBI taxonomy): domain Eukaryota; kingdom Metazoa; phylum Mollusca; class Gastropoda; order Systellommatophora; family Onchidiidae; genus Onchidella; species Onchidella celtica. The sequence continues at coordinate 56,972,245 of OZ007573.1, forward strand.
GTATGCACTCCGTGAAAGAGATATTCTCTCATGAGATAGTAAACTGACTGTTATCTTATTCTATCTTATATATCAGCTAAGATAAAAATTTAATTGATCCCCGAGAGAACATGAGACCTGGATCAGTCAGAAAGTGTGATAATAATTTCATTAAATTTTGTTAAGTTATGAACACATTACGCATTAGAATTAGATGTCTTGTCTAAAACAAAACAGTTCAAATTATGATTTTGACAACATTGTTATTCCCCCCCCCCCCCAAAAAAAACAACAACAACCATATTTATATCAAAACCAACATTTACAGGAGATGCCACGCCACCCCCCCCCCCCCCCAAAATGCAAAGTTTGCTCTGCTTTGTTCTTTGTTTAATTGCCAGTTTTTCTATATACGAAAAGAAACTTTTGGTCATTCAAGAGTAAAACAACACAATTCGAGGGTATAGAGCAAAATTGTTGTATAGGTGTATATCCAAACTTCCTGTTTTTCAGAAACGCAATTTTAAATTTCAAAGATGGCCTGGAAATCAGGAGTGATATACAGAATCTCTGTTTTTGGTCAGTGCATTTATTACGGAATATTTAAATGATTTCTATGCCAGCTATTGCTCAATAGTCATATAACATGTCATTGTGTTTTAATAGCCTTTTTTTGGACGCTATAATTTTGCAGCACGCATTTTGCTAGAGCTGTAACTTTGAGAACTGTTGTTGTTGTTGTTTTTTGTGCTTGGTGTAATTGTTTACACACAGAAGGCAGAAGTGCCATATTTTTTTCATCTACTGTTAAGACCTTCTCAGAGAACATGTCATATACGGCTTGATATACATCAGTATCAAACTACAAACACCAACGTCCGATACAGCATTATTGCACTCAACACCTGAGATCAAATCAGATAATTTAATGAAAATAAATGAATTTTTACAGCCCTTTTTCCGCGCATGGCAGGCCCAAAGCGCTCCACAATTAGGAATCATGTTAAACATTTATTTTCACATCACTTTACAAACAGGGATATCAAAATAATCTTTCATCAATAGCACTGAACCACACAATCGTACAAGCAATAAAAGAAATAATCTAAGAGAGTCACAAAAAAATACATTCACACAAAACTTAAACGCACTATTTGGAAATACCACAATTTTGCTCTCAATGATCTCATTTTTAAGCGAGATACAACACTGCTTCTCTGTAACTTGTTAAGGATAGCGGAATAACGAAAAAAATGCAAGAAGCAGTTTGTCACTATCACAGTATTGCCATTATGAACCCCAATTCATAAACCTGGAGATACAACAATTTTGCTCTATACCCGAGATTTCAGTCTATAAAAGTATGCCTTAAAAAGATAAAATTGTCCTAGACTGGCGATATGTTTTTTTCTTTCGGTGAACACGACAAGCCTGCGGTCTCACATACATTTAGCTACACCTATGCAGGAGACCTCAAGCATGTATACATGCACACCTGAGCTATTGCTTTGATGTTAATAAATAAACTGCAAATAGATCAGACTGTTGCAGACGGTCACTGGTGCAAATTCTGTCCAGCATCACATTCGTTGCTTTTAAAGGATGTGATTCAAAATGGAAAATTCCTGAGATGGTAATATCACCAAGTTATTTCCCCATCATAATTTCTGAACTTTGAACATTTAACGGCTGATTTCCTGTGTTAGTTCACAATTTAGAGTGGGAAACACTTTGTCCAAAATCACGTTCGCTACCACGGCTTCTGTCACACTCCTCAGTGTTGGTATCTTGCCAGTGAAGCGGTCAGCGTCGTTTAATTAACTCTGACTGCAGTGCGAGAACCTTGGCAATTGAACTTTGAGGACTCCCCAGACCTGCCTCAACGCTCAACACTTGTTGTTGGGTCCGTGAGATTCTCAAGATATTCTCAGATAATACCTATATTAAGTTCAATGGAGTCAAAAATATAAATATTTATGTGGATTGTATTCAGAACTCACACGCAAGGATGAGTCTCAATTGAGGTCGATGGATAGGTGCGCGGACAGGGAGACGGATGGATGGATGGATGAATGCAGGGATGTGTGGAAGGGTGGATGGATGGATAGATGGATGGATGGATGGATGGGTGGACGGACGGACGGATGGGTATATGGTTGGATGGAGTAGGCAGACATCTGCAAACAAACAAATGCGCTTACAGGCAAGCATATAGACATACAGCACAGAAAAATGGACATGTTCAATGCATTTTTTATAAATCATAATGAGGATTTATCAAACGTTTTGCCCAGAGGCTGCACGTAAAGGTAGCAATAGGTATAGGACAAGGTTGATAGGCAACACCATGTTCTCGTCACATGATAAATGTTGATGGCCTTAGAGACAGGGGTCCTCTTTTATATGGTAATGGTCAGTGCATGGAGGTCCCCAGTGCCATTTTTATCTAGCTAAAAAATAATTGGGGGGGGGGGGGGGGGCACTACCTTCTCATCGAAATTAAACACTTTTCACAGAAGTACCAGTGCTCCTCAGGGGAAAGTCTGTTTAGCGAATGTGCCATCGAAAGAAGAAACTTTCGACGTCTTCGAGCTTCCCAAACAGCAGTGCCCAAGCAGTATTCCTATGTCAATCTGATGTAGAAGTATGTAAGATTTTGGTGGGATTGGCGGGTTTACCATAGGGGGGCGGGTTCCCTATATCAAACTAACGTCGACACCATGTCGTAACCAACGGATCAACGTCGGAACGACACCATTCATAATAATGAGCAAACTTGGCATTAATCCTACGCGTTGGATTTTGGCAGAGTTGCTGACGGGGTGGTCGCTGGTGCAATCAGTGCACTTGGGATCGTGTTACGTGATCTCGTAGAAGAGCCTTGCCTAAAAGTACAGAGTGCTGTACAGGGCAGAGATGAAAGCATCAGAATAAACGAAAAGAAAAAAAAGGTAGTGAAATGAGAAAAGATCGAAGGAAATAAATAAAGATGTAAACTAAACGTCAGCCCCTTAAAACTAACAAGAGAACAAACGGTGTACTTATCAAAATCAGTGATTCGTGACCTGCAGGTTACCATCATGTGCGTCATTCGATCTAAGTTCAAGGCAGTGCTATGGGTGCATGATTCGAAATCAAAACAAAGCAATGGACAACATCAAAGTAATATTATTGTTGGTGGATCTGAACAACAACAACAAAAAGCCAGTTCTCTTTATTTCAAGCTGCACTGGTAACCGGGGTCAACGACGCCCGGACCAGCCGTAATTATTTTGTCTCACACCCTGTGCACTGTTTATCACGGTACGCATTTGAAAATGCAAATTTGCCATAGCAGAACAAACTGGATATTATAAAATTGATGTGTTATCACTGCATATTGTTTTTACCATTGCCAAGCTGGATCTACTTTTGGCGGGAAGCTTAGTCTGAAAACTTTAATAATATATCTATTTTTAGTCTTTCACATTTGTGAGTGTGCATGGGAAAACCCGGCATAAGTCGGCAACATGACATTTTGAGTTCTGTACATATAATAAAAGACAAGACATTAATTCTGATAAACTGAAGTCAGTGACCCCCCTAAAACAAGATTTTGAGAAAACGGCATTTAATCCTATAAGTGGCAATAGCTAATTGACCAAGTAATATTGGAGTGATTGCTGTTAGAAGACCGTAGTCTAATAACTAAGCAGTTATAGAGATCATTGTGAGTAGTGTTCACTGCTCATCTACAGTTTACCCTATAACATGCCACGGTCCCCTAGCAACAGCAAAGTCGGAAGTTTTTGGATCTTGTTAGGAGACCGTAATCTAATTACAAAGCCGTTATAGAGATCATAGTGAGTAGTGTTCACTGCTCGTCTACAGTTTACCCTGTAACATGCCACGGTCCCCTAAACAACAGCCAAGTTGGAAGTTGGTGTCGGACCCATATTTTCACTTCAAAGCCGTTTTTCTCAAAATCAGCTCTGCGACTTATGCCGGGTTTTCCCATGCACACTCACATTTTTTTACTTTGAGAACTGAAATTTGGCAATAGAAGTGAAATTGTCACGCATTGTCAGATCATAAGAAGAGTGATAGAATGTTACACGCTTGGACTAGAGCTTTTAGTACGGGCCTATGTACATCTAAATGTTATTTATTTTTATTGTTATTGTTGCTGGTGTTATTATCGCTTTAGACAAAGAAGCTAAAATGTCATCGAGACCCCCAAATCATGACGTTTTCCAACAACTTCCTCAAAGCTAAGAATTATCTCAATGCCATTCGGTTAATCTACACTTGAACTTACTGCACTAAAAATGTTCACTTCACACACACACACGAGGGCTCTCGATTGAAGCCTTGACCTTTACCCCAAAACGGTGAGTGCAGTTTCAAAACAACTTGTGGTGCTCGGAAAATAAATCAGCTAACGGGCCGAAGGACTCACGTTCAGATGGCTGCTGGATCGAAAAAGTGAAAGTAAAAGTACAAAGTAATCAGCTTTCATTGGTGGTCGATACAAAATTAATCAAAACACCAGCCTACTTGGACCTTGTGTGTGTTTGTGCCGATTTTCCAGCATTCAACTCTCATTTCGTGATTTATTATTATTATTATTATTATTATTATCATTATTTTGGTCTTTATCGAAGAAGACTAGAAAGTCCGTCCCAGTTCTCCCCCTATCATTGGCATAGTAAATAATTATGAAATAAACAGATTTAAAAAAAAAAAAAAAAGCATTTAAAAACGAACGTGCATTTTTTAACAGAAATTTACTGAATTATTGCGTAAACTCTGAGTAAGACACAATCTGCATAAGATAAGAACGGACAGAATACTCTAATGACAATCTAATGAAACTGATTATCATTCCATTTTAAATTTATAGTAAATTAATGATCTCGAATGAAGATGTCATTTCTTATATTGAAATGTCTGTGATGTTCTTACGTGAACAGTAGTTAAAGCGCCAGTCGTATGGGTTTCTTGCCTAAAATATTTTATGATCACATTTAAAAATAACATTTATTTTGCTGCCTGTCTCATCACAATGAATTGTACAAGGGAGTAATCATTGTATTTCACAGCCTGTCGCTGCTCCTCACGTAATGACCTAAGAATTCTTGCCAGCGTGTGTAGAATTTCTTGTCAAAATTACCCCTCTGAGTTTGATTTCAAGAAAGGAGACTTAAATGGAGATTATAAAATTGTAACACAAAAAAATTAAATAATAGCAAGCATTTCCATTATTTCATCTTTTACCCCTGGGTACAAAAAACAAAACCACTTAAGAGAGAGAGACAGACAGACAGACAGACAGACAGACAGACAGACAGACAGACAGAGAGACAGAGAGAGAGAGAGAGACAGAGAGAGAGAGAGACAGAGAGAGAGAGAGGAAAGAGAGAGAGAGATACGCTGAAAACGAACAATAACATAAATTTAAAATAATTTTTTTTTAAAGTACGAAGATTATTTCCATTGCCAAATGAAATAATTGAATGGATACAAACAGTCAGAGGGACAGAACGAACAAAGCAGTCCTTAAAAAGAACACTGCATTGTCATGCTTCACGGAAAACATTGACGTCATCTTTTCACACTGATTCCTCATGCGTTTCGCTGGATTTTACCACAACCTACACGACATCTTTGTCACATGAACCGGTCACATCCTTTAGGTTTGGTAATTTAAACGAAATCGTGAAAGAGATCAAACAAAAACAGCTATTTATGAATTGGAAGTGCAAAAACCTCTTTGCCCTGACATGACTCCTTGGTCTATACATGACATTGAGACCTTAAAAAAAAAGTATCCGTTTCATAGCAAGACAGATCAATTTTAAACCATATCTGGCCCTTCCCCCTTCAATTCTAAGTTTCTGATGCGCTTTCGTCTTTGTTGTTGATTTTTAATAAACGGCGTTTGGTGAGGCGGGTGAAGGTCATGACATGACATGACCTGACAGCAAAAATACCCAGGTATGACACTCGAGTAGCCCTGTGGGCAGTAAAAATAGATGCTTTATTCAAGCACATGCATTCACAAACCATGGCAGGATACACGTTTTGTTATTTTAATAATTAATTGCGACCTCCACAGTGGGGAATTTCCTCATATGACAGGGCAATATATTTGCATGAATAACATTTTGATCAGTTTTACTGCCTTGTTAAACATACAGGATGCCTTTAAATCAACAAATAAAATTACCATTAAACGAAGACTTGATTCGAGATGATTATTATATCAAAACGTACAGTGAGCTTTACTTGACATCTAACAGGTCTAAGGCCAGCCATTCACACGGGACATGTTGCATTGCAGTTTTTGTTAATCTCGGTAAATGAATGGAGCTCACACATAGGAGACCTGGGCACATTGCAGGGTTAACCGGACCATAAAGGTAATGATCCGGCTGCAACAGGATAGCAGGTTACTTGTGAGCGCCTAGCATTAGGACGTCATAATTTCCGTGCTGACCTGCTGGAATAACTACTTTCCTTGACCAGTAAGTTTTGCAATCGAAGACACCGAGAAATTATAGTCAAAATTTAAAATTAAAAAAAAACCAGAAATGGACACGGGCGACCAATGCATTGGCAGAGGCGAAAAGATAGGGGGGGGGGGGGTGAAAGGAATAAGGAAAGACAGACAATATAGAATGACCAACACATGAACGACAAAAGGAATGGCTTCTACATTTATACACGTTTGTAACCCAACACTTCAGATGAGAACAAGCCGGAGTCTTAATTAAAAGCAATGGAAAACACATTTCAGAATTTAAGGGGGGGGGGGGGGGTTGGGACCATACTAAGCCCAGAACGACACAGTCAGCTGCTGGGAGACAAGAAATACACAGTATAATTTCCTGTACTTTCTTAACAAATCCCGGAAGACCCTATCATACTAAGCTGGGTCAGACACAGTCAGCTTCTGCTACTGGTGTACATTTTGCTGACAGCAACTGGCTGTGACGTTCAGGATCGGACCTATAACCCCCCCCCCCCCCACCAAAGCAGACTGAACTATCTTTCATAGTTTCAACGTCTTTCGTCCATCGTTTATATCGTTCAAAAATGCTTCACCAAAATCGTCAGTTTTCAGTACATACGTGTATCTTTTTATGTTGAATAAAGAAAAAAATCGTGAGCTGTCCTAGTTTATGATCAATGAACGTTGAAAGAGGAAAGATGAACGAAATACATAACCTGCACCGTAATTGGCGAGTTTACAATTTCATCGTTGAACGACTAGCTAAATATGATTGAACTATGCGTCTGTCGTCTGCCTGAAAAGCAAAGGAAAACACATAACTGAATCTCATGTTAAAGGTCACCTACATAGGAAAAGCAAATATCGGGTTTTCCCCAGCTAACCGATAGTCCAAGATATAAAAAAATTGGAAATTACACGAGATATCATTCAGAGAAAACGTGACCTTTGTGCGCTGAACGAGTCAACCCACCCACAGATTTTCCAGGAAGGAAAAAATGACTGGCAAATTGGCTATGCAGTGTCAACGCTTTCTTTTTCTGGACGTTTTTCCCCATGGTTTCGGGAGTTGACTGACTTTTTATTTTCCCTGTTTTTAATACAGTAAAAGTCAAAAGTCAGTCCATGTGTTTACGAAAGAATACGGCTTTGTTATTCCCAGAGCTTGAAGCTGACAGATTATTTTGACTAGTGCAGACTGCAAATTATAATGTTATAATTATTGTTGCTGGTACTTTTATTTATTTTTTTTTTTTTCAGTCCAGAATTATTGAAAAAACAAAACAAACAAATTAGTAATGAAATTAAAACACATTGCAGGATGTCATTCCTACATTACATGGACTTGCCCCTGTGAATTTATTCATAATTAAAATACTTTCAGTAATCATATTTTGGGATAATAAATCTATTTCAAGACATGGGGGTGAGAGAGACACAGGAGGGAGATATACAGATAGATAGTTACAGAGGGAGGATAGAGAAAAGAGAAGAGAGAAAGGTAGAAAAAGAGAGAGAGAGAGAGAAAGGGAAAGAAGAGAGAAGGGGGAGAAAGAGAAACAAGGAGAGAGAGAGAAAGATGGGGGAGAGAGAGAGAGTCTAGAGAAAGAAAGAAAGAGAGAGAGACAAAGAAGAGGGAGACAGAGAGAGCGACAAGATAGAAAGATAGACGTCCATTCAATCTTCACCTTTTTTACTTTGTAGAAATTAACTGAAATGTTACACGCAAGATTTCTTCGGTTGTTCTTGATGCTGTTGCTGGTGTCAATATTTTTGTTCTACAAGAGTATTTTTTTCCCTTTCTTGACGAACTAGACCCCCACCTTCATTGATTAATGTTACTCCCACCCCCAGGACAAGAAAGCAAACGCTTCTAAGTCAGTTATTCACCTTTTCAACTACAGCCTCCAAGTTTCGTCCCCCTCAGAATGACAAAGTCCTATCTCCACTTTTTGGCTGAACTGAGTTACACACTACACACTACTTCTACAGGCCTTCTCCATTGTGTGTCAAAGTATCACGCGGATTCGGTGTTTAATTTGTAAGTATTATTAACAAGAAAAAAAAAACAACCATTGCTGTAAAAGCTATGACTAAATGAAACTTCAATCCTCGATTTCTCAAAAGTAGACGGAAGGGAGTTAGGACCGTGTCATTCCAAGGGGGCGATTTATTCTCTGTCTGTTACATGTGTTCTGGCACACACACACACAGAAATTGGGATAGCTAAATAATAACCCAACCCTTGTATTGTGACAATGGGCAATCCGTGAAGTACGTACCACAGACTAATAAATTAACCAGACTGGAAACACGAGCTTCGGGCTGTGTCGTTTTTTACGGAATTTCCCGAGCGGCGACTGTATAAGCAACATGGCCGCCGCTCGGGAAATTCCGATTCTAGTTCTATCTGCAGTAGAAATTTCTTTTCATTTGTCAAGATTGGTTGTGCATGTATTAATTTCTTGGTGCGGAACCAAACTTCCGCGTTCAGTAGGCGCGTCAAAATGGTGTCATTCAAAATTGTAGCTATGCTGAAGCGTCGGTCGCTACCTTAAACCTAATATGGCGGATGGTTCATGACCTTTCGCTGTTTTGTGACGTCACACAATGGGATCATCCAGTCTGGTTAATTTATTAGTCTGTGGTACGTACCCACTGAGGGGAGGGGAATGGGAGTGCTGGGGGTGCCGAGAGTAATTTTTTTGGTGGTGGTGGTAGGGGGTGGGGGGGGGGGGCTTGGGAGGGTACGTCCACTTTACATTTGTGTTTTGGTAATAAATTTTAAAACTTTCATTTTATTTCCTTTTTTTCCTGCCAATTCAGATCGTTCAATTATATAAAATTTCCTAAATTAATAAAATTGTCAAATAGTTCATGCCAAAAAGACTTTTTTTTTCTTTTCAGTAATACTTACAAATTAAACATGGAATCCGCTTGATACTTTGACACACAATGGAAAAAGGCCCGTAGAAGTAGTGTGTAGTGTGTGACTCAATTCAGCCAAAAAGTGGAGATAGAACCTTGTCACCCTAAGGGGGCGAAATCTGAAGACTGTAGTTTGTGCCAGAACACATGACGTAACAGACAGAGATCAAATCGTTCCCTTACAATGACAAGATTCTAACTCCCTTCCGTCTACATTTGAGAAATCGAGGAGCGAAGTTTCATTTAGTCATAGCTTTTACAGCAAATGTTATTTAAAATAGTGTATTGTTGTCAGGGGACCGTACTATGATTACAAAGCCGAATTACTTGTTAGTACTTTTTAGATGGTCCCTAACGGGTTGCAGAACAATGTCTTGGCGCAGCTACATCCGGAGGCTGCATGCCCATATCGCAGGGAATATGGAGAGAGTGAACGCTATCTGATGAGTGGCTGGGGAATCCCCTAGATTATCGTATTCCCGTATGCACAAAAATACGGATCGTCCCACACAAGTCGGTCAGGTAGAGACTGCTAGAGACAGCTACAGACAGCTGCACGGAAATTGAAACCTTTGTAATTATTCCCTACTGGATTTCATCTGCCCGAAAATCTCCGTAGGTTGACAAAACCACCAACGCACACCCAAAGAAAATAATATGTTTCTTTCTGTTACGCACATTCCTTAACCTTGCTGCTGTCACAGGAGAATTATTATGTTCTGCCAAGGGATTTTGTTCCCGCTAGTAGCAGTAATCTGCCAGAGTATTATATCTGCAAATGGCGCATTAAGCCACAAATCGCAGCAAAATAAGACACATCTGGCTCGGCGATTTCATTGGCTGTGGCAGCGCAGTGCTGAAAAATTACCTGATTTAATTGGCTGTCGACAGTGTTTGCACTAGTGTTTGAGGTCCATTTGCTGTCGTCATGAAATCTCCTGAGAAATGGAGGCAAGGTTTAATTTGAAAAAATGACTTTGAGACCCCAAATCCGAGCCTACTTCCTGGGAGACCTCGTTATGGGATCACTCGAGCTTGGGTCAAACCGTAAGCTAGCTGTGACGATGGTCAGATGGAATAACATTCTTTTCTTTGCTGCTGTTGCGCCGATGTTTAAAATTTTGTGGTTGTTGTAATTTTGAGGTCGCTGTTTGAAGTCTCTGTTGTTTCAATAATGATATTAAAAATAAGAAGAAAAAAAAATGACATTTATATAGCGCTTCATCTCTTCAAATGCAAGCCCTAAGCGCTTCACGGTCGGTCTTTTTCCTCGCATTCAATTCACCGTCTAAAATGGTAAACTTGTAACAACAGTCATGCATAGCATCCCATTTTACACCAACATCATCGTCGTTGTTGGTTATTGTTCTTAATGTTGCTGTTGTTGTGATCCAGTGAATTTGCTGTTTTTGTTTTCGTTGTTGTGCTGCTGTCACGTGGCATGTCGTCACTGTCAGCCTCGTTTTTCCCTTTTCATTTCTATTCTTTCTGATTTATTGTCATAATAATTTCGTTCTTTGTTTATTTCTAACAAGGGGCTTTACAATAATTTTTTTCTTTGCCATTACAGTTTCATCATTGGTTGTTGTTGTTTAGTGCTATTATTATTATTAGTAGTAGTAGTAGTAGCAGTCATGATGGTGGTACGTGCACTATTACTGTTTATGTGTTTTGCTTTGTTTTTATTTTGCGTGTTCAATTATTCTTGTTGTTGACGCAACTAGCACTCATTCTACGATTACTTCTTCATCCATAAAAGCAATCTAGACAACAAAACCTTTAAAAAAACCAAGAAGCCATTTCAAAGCCATAAACCGCTTATGTACTTAATGGTGTCTGCTCCACCCAGATGTCTCATGTATTAAGCTCCAATCCTATTCGTCCCACCCGGGAGAAACCCATTAGCCCATCAATATATAACAGCATAACAAAACAAGAAAACCATTAGCCCGGACAATATGATGACATTCTCAGTCAAGGTTGGAGTCACGTGTTTGAAAAGCAGTCACATTTTGTACTTTAACCATTTCAATGCCGATGTGCATGACGTGGTTGGTGTGAGCTTTTGTTAGGGTCTCTTTCTGTCCTTCGGTTCTCTTGTATATTCTGTCTTTCGTCCTGCTTTTTTCCGAGCACAACATGGCCGTGAAAGTGTGGACGTACTTTCTCCGAACTCAAACTCAGCGCCGATGCATTACGGATTTGATTGTAATTAATATAGTCCTGGCCGCTTTTGAATTTGATGACTTTGGTTATACCAAAAGGTAAATGGGAATCTTTACAGCTAGTGTCTACAAATTCGCAATTGTGTGAGACAAATCTCGATCTTAGACCAAGTTTGTTCCAACTTAACTTTTTGCACTACTTGGATATTCGACACTGGCTGTTATTAGGGACAGTATTATTTTCCACAGTAAGCTATAGATGAGCAGTGAACACAACTCTATTCTCTTATCGGCTTTGTAACTGGACTACTCCCCCCCCCCCCCCCAAATCAACAGCCATTATGATAAGGACTTAGGGGAAAAAATGGAATTGTGAAATAGTTAGATACGTGCCACTGCGCATTTCAAACACGTGTCAGAAATGTCCTTTTGTTATGCCTCTTCTACACGCTAAAAGTTCCCCAGATTTTTCACAACATACAGAAAGAACAGACAAGAATTAAATTCGCCAAATTCACAACCGATACAAAAGACTATTTTTGTCAAAAATTTGCCATGTTGACATTCCAGGGGTTAACAATTTTATTCCCCCTGGGACAGTCCTCTTCACGTGGGCGCTAAAATCGTGTGTTTGAAAGGAACTGAGTTAGCCAAAAGTAACCCGGCAAAAGCCGCTTAGACACTGTTCCATGTTGCTTTCGTCATCAAAACTCCCGAGAAACGAAGACAGCGATACATTTGAAGAAATTACTTTGAGACGCCATATCCGAACATACTTCCTGGGAGACTCTTGATAAGAGGATACGGATCACTGGAGCTTACGGTCAAATGTTACAAATGGGAAAGATAATATTATGTTTTGTAATGTAGGCCCTAGTAATGGCTTTCCAAAAACTAAGCTTCCAAATCTTTGTCTTTAAAGCTCCGATTACTTCTGTAAACTTCATACATGTATTCATGAGCTATGTAGGCGTACACTTTGATCTGGTATAAATTTCAATAGTTTAACTCCGTCATTTTCACAAAGCAAGCAAAAGTTGACAGGAGGGGGGGGGGGCGGCTTTAACTTAAGATAACTCTATGTTATTAAGGGTCAGGACAATAAAAGAAATGCAAAACAGATCACAAAATTCTAGTTTTATGCTAATGCAATTCGTCTTTCTCTCTCTCTCTCTCTCTCTCTCTCTCTCTGTGTGTCTCTCCCTCCCCTCGTCCCTCTTTCCCTCTCTCTCTCTCCCTTTCTCTCTCTGTCCCTCCCCTCCTCTCTCTTTTCTCTCTCTCTCTCTCTTACTCTCTCACTTTGCTCTCCCGTTTGCTCTCTTTTCTGTCTGTGTTAATCTCTCTCTTTGTGACTCTCATTCTTTCTTCTTGTGAGTCTTTCTTTCTTTCTTTCTCGCTTGTTCTCTCTCTGCCTCTCTGTCTGTCTATCTCTGTCTCCGCATCCCCTTTTCTTTTCACCCCTAATTTCCCCAGGGACATTGTTCCAGAAAGATTTTAAATAATGATCCCCTTCTCTCCTCCCCATCGATTTTCCCGCTAAAGCTACACCAGATCGTCTCCGATTAAGTTTTACCGGCTGTGAAAGTTAATACGCCTGGACATCAATTATTCATGAATGGCTGGCGACTCTTTGTGAACCTTTTCTACTTCCCTGAAGCAAAGTTGTTACAGTGTGGGCGTCGCTGTTTTAGAGACAAAAATCATCTTGGGAATTTCCCACCGCTGTCTTCCTGGACGGGTAACAGCTAACTTGCGGGAGGTCAACCTGACCGAATGGGCCATCCACAAAGTACGTATGCTCGATTTTGGCGAGTTCTGAGACCCCACGGTCCCATGTAGGTCGTTCATACACTTGGCTTCACCCCCCCCCCACACACACACTTTCTTCCTTGCATACGAGTGGATGGTCAGTGGACCCTTCTGGTCGGGTCCCCTCAGTCCTTCCCTTAATGTCTGTCTATTGTCTTACTTTTTCCCAGCACAACGTGACGGTTATCGTGCCAATGTGCCGTCTCCAAATCCATTATTCAAAACCCCTTTGCATGAGCAGACAGACATTAAATTGATTAATGTCCATGATAAAGTTTTCATGTTCAAGTGACATTTTGCGTAGACTATTGGATTTGCTTCATTAGAGACATACATTGCCGGCCTTTATTCGATTTTTAGTCTAATCTCTACAATTTTTTGTTGAAAAAAAATGAAAGTAAATAAAATGGGAACTTCTTATTTCGTGACCATTATATTACAATGGAGCACGTAAGCAGCTAAAACTCGGTGACTACGTGACAAAACATTATGAAACTGCGAACTGCCTCATTTTTTTGGCTGTAAATTACGTGGACACATTGTAACAGCTGAGGTTGTTCTAGCACGTTATAGTAGGGGGGAGTTAGTTGATCTAACTACAACCCTTTAGAAAACGAAACTATTACAGCTGTAGAAAAAATAAACACCACATCCGACGATCGATTAAATAATATTAAAGTTTAATAACTGTATTCTTAACAATAAAATACTAGGAAGGCACCAGCGAACTACTAAATATCCTACGCCACACGAGAAGGAAAACTCACTCACTCACCGACCAATCACTCACTTGGGTCCATATATATAGGTATTTCTATAGAAAGTTCCCGAAATAAATGTAACCTTTGCCCTCGCCCGAAACACATAAACTAACCAATCACGTACCAATACGTCACCAGGTTACATCACTCAAGGCCAAATCTGGCGTAAACATCTACTTCCACACCTTTATCGAACGTTCAGGAATATACTAATATTTACGAAAAGGGTCAACAAACGAGCGAGGAAAAAAACTACTCACTAGGAAGGGAAGGTAAGGTCACGGAGTTCACTCTGGCGAACGTCAACAATTAAAGAAAAAAAGAAGTGAACACATGCTCAGACACCAGTATAACAAGCAACGGGGAAGGGCAAGGGGTAGCTCGCAGATGCTACACACATCCATTTTGGACAAAATTTAGTCCTTAATATTATCTGCACACATTTTTTGTTTTGAGCCACACACACACAAAAAAAAACAAACAACAACGCAATTTCATTGCTCAGAATCGCCCCGTATGATCAGGAATTTATTTGTCTAACTCTCTTCACAAGTCCTGAAAAAAAAAAAAACTTTCAATACAGAGAACTCTGTTTTGTCTGGGTCAGTGGTCCAGCTAGTAATTAGAAAGCGTACTTGTCTTACGCTCCCTAGAATCCTTCTTTCTCTCTCCCTGCCCTCTGAATGCTCTTCATGGGCTAGGATCACAACCCCTGGGGGCCATACCCCCTCCCTGCCTCCCTCTTTCCGAGCACAATATACTTTATGGCTGGCCTACAATAGTAGAGTCTCGATTAAGCCTTCCTGCCGGAAATTCCAGGTGTCTATTTATAGAAGGGGGGCAGATATCGAGCTGCATCCGCTCGCGTTCAATGATGGCGAATAGCAGTTTATAGTTTCGGGGCGAAGAACATTTTGTTTTTGCAAGAATTTCTACGGAACAGAGGGGTCTCTGTGTGCAATCAGAGGGAGCAAGAGCTTGTCCAGCTATTTAATGCCGCAGATAAACTGCAAATTGACCTCGATCCTGACGGGTTGTTGAAAGATAAGAGCGCCAGCACTAAGACTAAGAGGCCCTTATGCAGCATTGTTGGGGAAGGTTAAACCGCGCACAAATCCAAAGGACCCAACCACAGGCCAATTAAAACATCGATCAGTTATTTCTTTTTTCTTAATCTGTATTTACTTTGTAATAATCCAATATGAATATTTTTTTGTGCATTCTGACGTGAATAAAAATTATTTTATGCCCTTAGCACTTACTTTTCTTGAGTTTGGATTAAATGTGATCTGTCCTTTTTACAGTTTAGCCTGGTTATAACCAAGATACAGCAAAACTCTTCTCACACTTAAATATGACTTAACTAACACAATGCCTATTCAGCATACTCTTGTTCACAAGACCTTAGATTAGGCTCAGTGTTTTGTTTGTAAATAAAAACGCTTTGAAAAAAAAACAAAAAAAACATTGATAACACCCTGAGTATCTTGATGTGGAGTTGGGGTTTCATTACATTGGAACCTGGATAATAAACATTATTATATGTACACAAAATTTTCTCTTCCTGCACAGTGCAGTTCTTTTCCGTCTTTAGCTTTCTTATTTACACCTTTATAAAGTATACCTTGGTATTAAGTATAAATTCTACACATTTATCCAGATTCTGAGGGTAGCTGTGTCTTTGAAAGTAAAATATCTTGACACCATGCTTCATCTCAGACTTAGATCAACCACACAGTACTAGATGATCTATAGATCTAGATATAATCCCTATCAGATAAGTTAATACAAATAATATTGTAAACTTAAACCATGGATAAGCAATACGAATCTTGCTGTTGCTTTCTTTAAAAAAGCGCACACTCAACACAAACACACATCTTCGAGCGCACAAAATGATAGTAACCTAGACGGCCTGATATAGTAAGGTCGCCTAGGTAGTACATGTAATCAATGTTGCTGATGAAGCTGGTTATGCGGGCGGATTGCATCGCCTTATTCACTCCATACATCTTTCTCGTTGTGTTTTGGGCTGTGGAAATCTTTTGAAAGTCACCCCTTTCATATCCTCATGATCTTTTCATCTTGAGTCGCTTTTACACACGCCCCAAAAGCATGTTTTGTTAACCATAGTTCCGATTCAAACACTCAGATGAATAGGTCTTGGCCTGATTGTTTAAGCCGATCGGCTGCCCCCCTTCTAAAAATAGACGCCGGGGGTTTCCTAGAATGCGCTAATCGAGACAAGTCTATTCCACTTCGTGGTGAACATTTGCCGGGCCGGGAATGAACTCCCAGGAGTCAATAACTACGGTCAAACGCTATCTCAGTGCATCCCTGAAAGCTTTCCTGTGTTGACCCCACTTTGTCACCTTTAAAACATTACACAATTTCCAGGGGCAGGGAAGCTGGATAGACGTAACTCAAAATTGCCACTTTTCAAGAGGGGTGTTCTAGGCACACACCAAAAAAAGTACAATATTGCCACCCCCGTTTTCAAGCCGGTGCTCTCGGTTCATTCTGTGGCAAAACAGTAATTCATGCTATTTGTGGACTTCAACCGATACCTGCTACATCTCATAGATAGATTGTCCATAAGTTGGTCAAACTGAAGTCCAATTAACGTCTCAAAGGTGGAGCCAAGACGGATAGAACTCGAGTTTGTTGGGTGACAATGTTACTGATTAATACTTATAATAGAGATAAGCAGAATTAGTTTCCTCCTGTTTTGACACTATTGGCAGGACCTTGTAGTTGTAGATACTCTTCTTATAAACAACATCATAATATCTCATGTCGAGAGAAGCTCAAGCTTTGGTGACAAATTTCTCACTAATAGATTCAAGAAAGATTGAACACTAAAATGGTGAACTCGGGTGATATAATTGATTAAAAGAGAGACATCAAATGAATTTCTTCCTGTTCTACACCATCATAGACTGACACAGTGATAGAAAATTGACTCATAATGTACAGCATTGTGACATTTTAAAAAATTTTGTCTCTCTTTGTAAAGACCTAGTAGATCGTGAATTGATCGTTTCTTCATCTCAGGTTACGTGGTCACTTTGTCAAATTGAAGGTCGGTGCGGCTTAGGGGAATACCAGTGACTCACAACAATCTGGTGACATTTACATCTCCTCTCCACGCAGTAAAGTTTTTGCATCATTGGAGGTCAGTGACAACTGTTAAGTATCACATCCCATTTGTTGTTGTTGTTTCATAAAAGAGAGTTGGGAGGCGGAGAGAATGAGACAGTGACATGCAGAGAGCGAGAGAGAGAGGGTGAGAGAGAGAGAGGGAGAGAGAGAGAGAGAGAGAGAGGGGGAGAAGAGCTGATAAACCGGTTTATCCCGTTCAAAGCTGGGGCTAATAATGCTGGCATAAAACCAATCCTTTTATTTTAGAGATTCAAGCTCATCCTATCAATTCCCACAAGAAATGTGTCTTTAAAATACAAATAAAAACAATAAACAATTCTTTGCAGAATTCTGGTGCTTTGGGACCAGGCTGGTTGTAAAAAGTCAAAACACGGCAAAAAAAGAAGTTAGAAGTTGTATGTAGCAAAGCATTGTGTAAGAAATAATACAGAAACAATACAATACTAGCTGAGTTGCCCGGCCCTGCCCGGGACAAATCGATTTATTAGTTTCAGTTCTGGGTGATTATTATGGACCTGCTTCATTTTGCCTGTTCCTTTAGCTTTATTTTATTTTTCTTTGTTTATTTGTTTTTAGATAAGTTTTACTGCTCTCCCTTTGCGCGTTGACATCCTGCGCATCCCGTCCGCATCCGTCAAATGGCAATGATTTGCGCACGGGTTAGTTTGTTTGTTAGTGAACACATCGCAGGACGTGATAACGTCATGTGTAGGCGGAAGTGGGCTATTATTAGAAACATACATCAATATCTTATTGATCGTAAATTTCGGATCAAACGCTCTCGTGAATTTAGTCTTTAATTATAACCGCATTTACCGATTAACTCAGAAATAACAAACGGTTTCGTTTGTGTATAGCGATAGGAACAATGTTCGCTATCCCATAATTCTTTGTGCCAAATTTCAGGTCGGTGCGTCGTGTAGTTTCCGAGTCCATAGGACTATTATGGGTTTTGTTGTAGCTTTATTATATAGAAAAGGCAAACAACTTTTTCTTTCTGCCATGTTTTGTCTTGACTCTTTGGTCCAAGCCTGATTTCCACTCCACAGATTTTCTGTGGTTTTTATAATGGTTGTAAAAAGGTAACTTAATATCATGATAATAGTAACATTTTTGTAATAAAAAATTATTTGAAATAATTCCCTTGAATCTCTTTCATAGTTTACATCAGTTGTGTCTCAGGATGAATCACCGGAAACCTGTACAATGATTGTCTGAAGAGACAACTATCCCTGACATTGAAGGGCGAGAGGACGCATCCTCACTTTGGTGTTGGAATGTCGGTGAAATGAGGGGATGCTATTGGTCTGAGGGTTACTTAATGCGCAAAGTAGGTGACAAACAAAGGTCGACACACAGACAGACAGACAGACAGCCGGACTGACGAACCCATGCATGGATGGATGGATCAACAGATCGATGGATAGATGGACGGATGGATGGATGGGCGGATCCATGAAAGAATTATTTTCTGACGTGGGCCCGCAGCTCATCTTGTCATTTCTGAAAGAGGTCGAACTCTACAAGTTGATTTAACAGACTTATATTGTATTTACAACATTACAGAACGGGCATTTTCCCGTCAAAATTTTAACTTCACCTTTATTTGATCTTACCTATAGGCCTCTGACGGCTGAAAGCTAGCTCAATGAGAGATAACGAAAAAACCACGAGAGAGGCAAAGTGGCCGTTATTCTGCCGATACGCCTTTAAACCTGAACTCAAACTCAAACTCGTCTTTCTTCCTCCTAGCACAATGTGACCGTCATCTTGTCGACGTGCTCTCTGTCCAAAAGCAAACTGAACCTTGGGTTGGTGGTGCACTTAGTCCAGTCTGTCTTGTCTCTATTTCAGTTTGAGTTGTGAACTATGGAGTTTAACGGGACCAAGCACACTGCTGAGACTGGAACACGAGTCTGTCTCTTTAATTCAGCAGCGTTAAACTTGTCTGGAGTCAGTTGGGTGTTGCATAATGTGAATAGTTTTTGTTTGGCCACAAACTGGGGGTCAACAACCTGGCAACTCCTGGCCAGGATGGACAAGGGGAACTACTGGGAAGGGGAAAATAAGAGCACTTCCTGTAGAGTCAAGCTAGGGTGAGTACCACAAAATGGTGGCAGCGGGTTTTTTAAGAACCTAATCCAGATGAAATCGAAACATAGCCCAATCATCCATGCCTATCTTAGGGATCTAGACAACAACAATCAACAGTAATTGAGTCCATCCTGTTTTTAAATCTAGATCTAGTCAGATAGGCTAGATTATACTGTTTTTACAAGATCTGGAAAAACATAAGCCTCATGGCTGAAAGAGAAACGACAAAACCTGTAATCGCAGGCATTAGACCACCAGACAAACTGGTGCTGGGGCCTAATCCCGTAGAAACTTGGAAGTTATTTAAACAGAGGTGGAGCACATATGCCATCCTGTCGCGTCTTGAACACTTAGACGTGAAGTTCCAGGTTGCTCTGTTCCTTCGTAGCCTCGATGATGAAGCGCTCCGAATATACAACGGATTCCAGTTTGCCACAGACGATGACAACCGTAATCTGCAGGAGTCATCCAGAAGTTCGATGACTTCGTGATCGGAGAACAAAACGAAACATACGAGCGCTTTAAATTTAACAAGCGAAACCAGGCGCAAGGCGAGACGTTCGAAGCGTTCCTGTCTGACCTTCGCCAATTAGCGAAAACCTGCAATTTTTGTGATAACTGCAGAGATTCCCTTATCCGTGATAAGATAGTCACCGGCATTCACAATCAAGAGGCCCGCCCTGATTTACTAAAAGAACGACAGCTCACTCTCGAGAAATGCATCGATATCTGCCGTTCTGCTGAGGATGCGGCAACCCAGGGCAAGGCACTTGAAGATTATTCCAGCGCAAATAAGACCGAAGTTGAAGCAGTGAGACAAAAGAGTCGTAGACCCGAACACCGATCTGCTTTGGGCTCTCAATCCGGAAACTCATCCAACTCAACTCGAAAACAAGGTTACAGTAACGGCAATGCACGTGGAAACGCACCCAAATCGTCATCTTGCCGATTTTGCGGCTACGGGAAACACGACCGGACGGATTGTCCTGCACGTACAGCACGCTGTAACAGATGCAAGAAAATGGGCCACTACTAAAAGGTGTGCAGATCAAAACCTGTGACCGAGGTGCACTTCGATCAAGACACCTCGGACTGTGATCTCCCTAGTTCCTTCCTAGGACACATTTACCACCCCAGCTCGACTCTGCAGGAACTCACCGACGACAATGACTGGGTTGTCAATATCTATATCGACAAACACCTTCATCCCTTTAAGCTTGACACTGGTGCGTCAGTCACAGTTATGGGGGAAAAGGACATAGGTGTGGCACCTAATAAATTGAAGAGGCCAGACAAAGCACTCAGAGCTGCCGGGGGAACCAACCTAACAGTATTAGGCTTCGTTGAAAAAACTCTAAGAAATAGAGACAAGTGCATTGTGGAAAAACTGTACGTTGTCAAAGGTCAAGATCGCTCTCTACTCGGTCGAGACGCATGTGTCAAGTTGGGTTTGATAGCCAGAATAAACCAGCTTGATGAAACACCAGATTTTAAGAAAGAATTCCCAAAACTGTTCAAAGGCTTAGGCAAGCTGCAAGAGCCGTACACCATTAAGTTGAAAGATGGTGTAGAACCTTTGCACATTTACACTCCACGCAAGATAGCTCACCCCCTCCTTCCAAAGGTCAAAGCCCAACTCGACAAAATGTTAGCTGATGGTGTAATTTCTGAAGTCACAGATCCTACTGATTGGTGCGCAGGAATGGTGGTAGTGCCCAAACAAGATGGTTCAGTTGGAATTTGCATAGATCTTACGGCCCTCAACAGAGCTGTCAAGAGAGAAGTTTATCCACTAAAGTCTGTAGATGAAGACCTCGCACAGTTCTCAGGTTCGAAAATATTCACCAAATTAGACGCAAGATCGGGATTCTGGCAAATTCCTCTTTCTGAAGATTCACGCAAGTACACAACTTTCTTAACACCGTTTGGAAGATTTTGCATGAACCGCCTGCCCTTCGGCATTTCCTCAGCATCAGAAGTTTTCCAGCGTACAATGACTAAGATTCTACGAGGCCAAGAGGGAGCTATGTGCCACATTGACGATATCATCATTCACGCTCCAGACAAGGCCACACATGACAAGCGCGTGAGACAGGTCATGCAGCGCTTACAAGACGCAGGTCTCACACTCAATGAGAAATGTGCCTTTTCTCAGACATCTTTGAAATTTCTTGGTCATGTCATCAATTCATCCGGCATCCACGTGGATCCCGACAAAGTCAAGGCCATCATCAACTTTCCACAGCCACAAACTATCACTGAGTTACAGCGATTTTTGGGCATGGTAAATCAGATGGCAAAGTTCTCACCACGACTAGCTTCATTAACAGACCCCCTTCGTCTCCTACTCAAAAAAGAGAGTAAGTGGGTATGGGACCACCCACAGGAGGAATGTTTCAACACCATCAAGACACAGCTAACATCATCACCTGTTCTTGCCCATTACTCGCCAAATCTAAAGACTATAATTGCGGCAGATGCATCCAACAATGGGATTGGAGCAGTTTTGATTCAAATCCAACCAGACGGTTCGCGGAAGCCAGTCAGCTACATTTCCCGCACGTTGACTGACACAGAACAGCGATACGCGGTCATTGAGAAAGAAGCCTTAGCAGCTACATGGGCATCAGAGAGGCTTAGCGAGTACGTCCAAAGACTTCAATACGTCATAGAAACTGACCACAAACCTCTTGTGACCCTCCTCATGTCTAAAGAACTTGCAAAGTTGCCGCCTCGGATACAGCGATTCCGTCTTCGTCTTGCACGCTACTCTCCCGAGGTTGTGCATGTTTCGGGAAAACACCAGATCGTGGCAGACACTCTTTCCCGAGCTCCTTCAAGCAAACCTACTGAGGCTGACATCTCTTTCTATGAAGAAGTGAACGCTATGGAAGAACAGGCATTCGACTCCCTTCCAGCAACTCCTCAGAGAATCATGGAAATCATAACCCACCAGAAGTCAGATCCAGAAATTGCCGAAGTTCGCAAGTTTTGCACTGTTGGATGGCCGACCTACATGCCTGCCAATACCTTGTTAAAACAGTATTGGACCAACCAGCACCACTTTTCTATCGTGAATGACCTCCTTTTATATGACGACAGGATTGTCATTCCGAGAGACTTGCGGTTAGATATCCTTAACCGGCTGCATGAAAGTCATCTTGGTATCACCAAATGCAGAGCATTGGCGCTCAACTCAGTCTGGTGGCCGAACGTTATGAGCCAAATAGAGGACATGGTAAGGAAGTGCCTAGTTTGTGCCAAGTTACGCCCAGATGTTAAAGAGCCACTTCTTTCATCTTCTTTTCCTGATCGACCTTGGTCACGTGTAGCCATAGATCTTTTTGACCTCAAAGGTAAAACTTATCTCGCTGTGACAGACTATTATTCAAGATGGCCGGAAATTAGGCTTTTGGACCAACTTTCCAGTGCACATGTGATCAACGAGCTTAAATCGATCGTAGCAACCCATGGAATTCCTGATGTCATGATGTCCGACAATGGTCCTCAGTTTGCCAGTTCACAGTTCAAGAAATTTGCCAAAGATTATGGTTTCACTCACATTACTAGCTCGCCAAGGTATCCTCAGAGCAACGGAATGATAGAACGAGCAATTCAGACTCTCAAAAACCTTCTGAAAAAAGCAGATGACCCTTACATTGCACTTCTCAACTACAGAGCTACACCTCTGCAGAATGGATATTCACCTAGCGAACTGCTAATGGGTAGGAAACTCCAGACCAAAGTACCCATCACACAGAAAAAACTTGTCCCTCACGGCCCAAGTCAGCGACTTCTCGAAGAAAGGGAGAAGAAGTATAGAGAATACCAGTGCAGACAGTACAACAATCGTCATCTCGCCAGATCTCAACCTGACCTTACTCCAGGTGAGAGAGTCTACATCAAAGACATGGGACGCAATGCCCGTGTAGTCCAACAACACCACAGCCCCAGATCGTACGTTGTACGTCCAGACAACAGCAACACCCCAGTGAGAAGAAACAGGAGGTTCCTCGTGTCTACACCACCTCAACAGGAACAACCACCAGAACGATCACCTCGAGGTGACACAAACGATCAAAGCTCCCCTGTTGTTCAACACGAGCCACCACCTGTACAACAGTCGAGTCCTCGACCTACTAGTACCTCCCAAACAAGTAGATATGGGAGAGTCATCAAGCCGCCACAGAGGCTTGACCTATAATTTAATTTTCCATAACTGTGAACGGACGACTCACCAAGTGCAGTGATCGTCCTACAGCAAGTTTTTCTATTCGTATGTGTCGAGGAAAAGACACTTAGTAACTATATTTCATGTGCCAAGAAGGACACTGAACTTTACTTTTGAATGAATTAATGTAAACAAGTTTGTTGATTCACGTGGATGACTTGGGTGAGGATAGCCCATCTTTGGGGGGGGGGGGGGGGGGGAGATGTTGCATAATGTGAATAGTTTTTGTTTGGCCACAAACTGGGGGTCAACAACCTGGCAACTCCTGGCCAGGATGGACAAGGGGAACTACTGGGAAGGGGAAAATAAGAGCACTTCCTGTAGAGTCAAGCTAGGGTGAGTACCACAAAATTGGGGGTCTGAGTCGAAACAAACACATCCAATATGCCAACAGCTCTATTATTGATGAGACCCGCTGAGACCTCCCCCCCCCCCCCCCCCATTTCGCCCATTTCTGTTTGAGTTCACAGACAGAGAGAGAGAGAAAGAGAGAGAGAAAGAGAAAATTGGAAAAAAAAGGAAGTACCCAACTTGCAACCTTACGAGAAACCGATTCGTAAGACTGAGATCAAGTTTGCTCATAGAACTGACGCCGTTTCTACTTAGATCCGC
The DNA here is from genome assembly GCA_963931925.1 of Onchidella celtica. NCBI lineage: Eukaryota > Metazoa > Mollusca > Gastropoda > Systellommatophora > Onchidiidae > Onchidella > Onchidella celtica. The sequence goes on from OZ007573.1 coordinate 56,996,479, forward strand.
TAACTGCGACTTCGCGCTGGCAACGTTTTGATGTAGGGGACCCGCCCTTACGTTAATCTTACAACCCTAACAAAATCCAATATTACTCTATGTCGAACTGATGTACGGATTCTAGTAAGAGTAGTGGTTATTTCGGCCATGTAACCAAGAAAGTCAATGAAGGTTTCCTGTGACCAATTTGAGGTCAGTTTTCGAGAATTACTGTATCCAGTTTCACCACTGAACAATTTATAATGACCGAGAGATCAAAGCCAACTGTCACCGCTTATCTTTGTCTAAACATTCTGAACTAATTCAAAAATGAATAAGTAAACTGCGCAGCGAAACAATTCACTTTAGTACCGTTGTGAGCTCATTTCATAATGGATCCTGACGTCCATTTTTTTCATTATTTCAAATTCAAGTTTTTCAACAATTCTCTTTTTATCAGAATTAAAACCAAAAAAAAAAAATGTAAAAGAATAGAATTTGCCCTTTACATAACGTGTATTGTCCCCCCCCCCCCCTCCAGAACCTACACACACACACACAAAATCCAGACACATTGGATTCAAACGGAATGTTCTAGATTTTAAAAAAAAGAATATCATCAGTTCAAAATTAAATAACACCGACTCTCTCACAACAGAGTCCCCTGAGCTTGTAAAACGAAAGCTCCAACCTTCTGTGTGAATAGGCGTAATTTGGGAGTTACGCAGTTCTCCATTTCTATGGGAGACAGTAGCAATCACTTGATACATTGTACTGTTCATTGCTTGATTGACACATACAGAGCTGTAACAAACAGTCGGTCGGTAAATTGCTTGACGCTATGCAGGGGCGTATCTTCGGAAATTTATTGCACGTTAAAGATACCTTGGCAGTTGGAAATCGTAAAGAGCAGGCCGAACAGGCCGCTGCCCGGGCAAAATTAAATTAAAATTCATCCCTACCAGTCCCTCCCCCTCCCCCCTCATCTCCCCCACTCCCCACAAAAAAAAAAAAAAAACGCCGACCGGTGCTGCACTGTGGCGACGACGTGCCTGCTCCAGTTATAACTGGGCTGCAATGGCAAAAAGGCAAATTTCCCAAATGGGATTAAAGAGTTATGCAAACAAAAAAACAAACAAATAGCGCCACGGGCAAGTACTGAAAATGCGTCCCTGTCCAAAACACTGTCACCCGCCCATTAGATAACTGCCCTACGGGACCCGTCGCATAGGTTTGAAATCAAGTTTGCTCACAGCAATGACATTAGTTTTACATAGATCTACTGGCTACGTCACTGCGCCGTCGGTTTGATGTAGGGAATCCTCCTGTACGTTAATTCTACCACCCTTAACTTGCTGACATTCTGTACAAATCTACGTCAGAACTGACTGGCTGAGCATAAAATCAGCTCGGAAATACAAGGTAATCTCGTTAATCTTTTAATTAACAAAATAATTACAGCGTAATATGACAAATATAACTGCACGTTCGTGACATCTGAAGAATATTCTTTTTGTACCATGCGAGGAAGAATTGTCTGACTGTAACAGGAAATGGTCAGTGGCGTCCTGCCCTCCACCGTCTCCCAAACATTTCAAGTGGCGCCGGGGGAGCCTGCCATACCTACCAATTTATTATCTTAGATACGCCACTGACCCCATGAAAATTTCAGTAGGCGCGAGATCTCTTTCAGTTCGAAAAATGTCAGAGATTAAAATGTGGCTCTATTGGGCAGACAATGCCCCTCACGTCATTCATGACATTTAATTTTAGTTGGGATCTACGTCAGTGGCGACATGAGGGAATGTCCGTGCGTCCGTGCTGCTATAATAATAAGCTAACGTTTAATTGTTGCATTTACGCAGGGCCTAGTAAGTGACAGTTACGCAGGACAGATGTAAACAGATGTCACTTTCTGTCAGATGTACGTGTAGAGCTCTGTATGTAGGCGAGTGGGTGGGTTATTCCATTTTTTTACCCTCAACAGTAATTGTCTACTGGGATGAATGGAATGGTAAACAAAGTATTGTGAACAGCACCAGTCTTTGTAAGAGAGAGCAGGTTTGCAGGAAGACATTAATTAATGTCCGTTGGGGTTATTTATTTATTTATTTACGTACTTAATTTTTTTATTCATTTAATTTTTTTTCGTACATCTGAACTATGTTATCTGAGTTGCTTTTATTGCTATCATTATTTTTATTATTGTTTTGTTTTGGTTTTTATTGACGATTTCAAGAATGACACGAAACTAGTTGTAACAAGGAGAAATGAAACTAATTAAAGTAAAACAAAATTAGTAAAATGTCTTTAGAGATCTGCTACTGCCTTTGTCATTAGTGAAAGAAAGGATTAGAATCTGTATGACCGTCAGCTTTGAGAATCCACGTGTGCATAATTATCCTGGCAATCAGGCTGTTGGCTCACTGAGTCAATCTGTCTGGTCTCAGTTTTAGTGTCTATAATAATAATAATAACAATCATCATCATATTAATAATATAATAATGGAGTATATCATAGCACCTGTGCCACAAAAGCGGACCCGAAGTGCTTTACAATGAAATAGTAACATGTCTCTCTCTCCCTCTCGCTCTCTCTCTCTCTCCCTCTCTCCCTCTCTCTCTCACTCTCTCTCTCTCTCTCTCTCTTTCTCTCTCTCTCTCTCTCTCTCCCCCCCCCCTCTCTCTCTCTCTCTCTCTCTCTCTCTCTCTCTCTCTCTCTCTCTCTCTCTCTCTCTCTCTCTCTCTCTTTTCTCTCTCTCTCTCTCTCATATACTTACAAAAATTATACTTTCATGCCACATGAACACACAAAACTTTAACATGGAGACATGATCAGTCAGTCAGCCACTAGAGATGTGGTCTTTGGAGTTAAACGGGAGCTTTTGCATTGGCGAGACAGAAAAAAAAATTGTCTCACCAGTTCAGGCGCGGTTAAACTATCTTGTCGTAACTGGGGGAAAGACAGACCTCACGCACTGAGTCAAAACCCAGTCAGCAACATTGCGTCAATACGACGTAGATTTGTATGGCATTTCCGTAGGGTTACGTTGGTGGATTACCCGTGGGAGTGGCTTCCCTGCGTCATACTAGCACTAAGTCGTAACCAACGGATCTACGTAAGAACCATTTCGCACCAATGCGCAACCTTGGCGTCATTCCTACGGATTGGATTTCCGTAGGGTTTATGGCTGGGAACTGACGCAAAACAGATGTGTCTCAATGCGTCACCAGCTTAGAAGATTAACGTGTGAACTTTGTGGGATAGTTTACACCAGTGACGTGATAGCAACCAGACTGGATGTTGCAACAGTCGAATAAGAAGTACTGAAAAGGCTTATCACAGGAGATAACACCGTAACTCCATCCGAAAGCGATTACTGCCCACACATAATCTTACTAATCACCTTGTGTCCACGGAATACCATTGACCATTTGAGGCATTAGTTGATAACATTTGCAAACCACAATATCATAATTTTACAGGACGCTAAAGGTTCTCGTAGTCTTCATTTCTGTTCATTAGACACGGTGGTCTAGTGGCAAAGTGCTCGCCTCTCGTGCCGAAGGTACCGGGTTCGAATCCCGGTCGGTCGGTGCAGGCATATTGGAATTTTTGGATTTTTCCCATACTTTCCTGTCCCGATCCTATGATAGGTAGGATCGAGCACCTAGTCTTCTCAGCTAAGGACGAAAAACTCGGAGGGCCCGTGTGCACGTTGCGCATATTAAAGATACCTTGGTAGTTGGAAATCATGAAGAACAGGCCGAATAGGCCGCTGCCCGGGCAAAATTAAATAGAATTTATACCTACTGTCACGAGTGGAGTGAGTGCAATTAAGGGGATTGCTACAGAGCGGGTGTAGAGTAAGAAGGGCTCACGGCAGACATGTAGGGAAAGACGGGAAAGGAGGAGAGTAAAATTAACGCACGTAGACAAGTAAGTTAAGCGTGCTGTTGTGAGTAGTGGGGGGGTCTGAATGAGGCGAAAGCGCTGTATTACTATCACTGCAAGTTAGAAGGTCCTACGGAACGGACGCTAGTAAGAGCCCATCGGGCGGACATAAGGGGAGCAGTCGAGAGACCAGTGAGAGAGTTTTTCCAGTGATGACTGGTACGTAGAACGTTGATTGATTATTATGATTGATGTATTATATTATATTCGTCTATTACCATGATGTAAATAAGTATATGTGAGGAATGTGGAAGTCCTTGATATTGGATATAGCAATGTGCGCCATGAGCGATAGATGAAAGTTGAGTTCATGGATTTGTAGCGCGAGTGAGTAGTGTGTACTCCGATGGAGGTGTGTTACCGTAAGATGTGTGGTGAGTGAAAGGTGAACTAGTGTGTGTACGCTTCATGGGTTGTAAGGAGAGGTGGAGTGAATAGAAATGGTAGGGTATTATACCAATGTAATGTTATTCTTGTAGGTGTCGGGGACGGGCCAAAGAGCCACCTCGGTGAGCACAGGGGATAGGCCAGCATAGGGCCGGAGGCCACACATAGGCCAGAAGTGAGGCTGTCAGTGCAGGACAGTAGAGGCACATAAAGTCGTGGCAGTCAGGCCACGGACAGGGACGTAGATATGAGCGTGAATGTGATAATGTGTTATTGCCCTGCTGAGGTGCTAGGGGAGTGCTAAGGTGTATGACAATAGGAAGGTGATATTGAGAGACTGGGGTGCCAGTGAATTATTAATGTGCTATTAAGACCCTGAGGGGAGAGGCTGAGGCCGAAGTGCCTTTAGGAGTAACTACCGGGTTGTGGACCCGAGGGAGAGTGTGTGTGAGAATAAGGCCGTTGTACGGCAGTTAATTGCAATAATATAATGTATGTAATTGCGCTATTATCTGTGTAATTATGTTTAATAAATGTGTGAGTCTGATGGGTTGTTCTGTTAAGTGTTAAACTCGTTTGTTCGTGATTGTTGTCCTGTCATAAACTATTACATCTCCCAGTCTGGGATTTGTGACATTGGGGGCTCGTCCTGTTTACCTGTGGTCATTTTGACATTGTGTATTCGTTATATCTAGTTGTTTTTCTGTTGTGCTAGGAATTCGTGCTGTTGTCTTTGTTCGTGGGATGAATGGAAATTTCATGATGGTATGATTTATGATAATTTATGAATATGTATTGATGCATGTATTGCTATAAATATGTACTAATGTGTACTTAAACTTTCAGAGAGTCAGTGTGTGTGCGTGCAGCCTGAGGAGACAAGCAGCCAGAGCTCCGATTAAGGGGAGGACTTAAACTCATAAGGCTGAAAGTTAAGTGAAAATTTTGTACCCTGGATTGAGGGCTGTCTTTTCATCTGTCTGTTTCCCTGTTTTTGCTGTTTTTGTCGTTATAGATTATACGGGCGGTGGCGCGGGTTTGCTGTGGTGAGCGTAGTTTATCCTCTTCGGGAGGTGGGCTAAATTTGGAACTTCGTTCATCACAGTGAACAGTTCTGTAGGGACCTGTAATTTTGTTTAGTTGTAGCGTCGATATCTTCCTCGTTGTTTTAGGAAGACGTTTCTCTTGTCCCTCTCTTCCCTATCTGTAGATACGTTCTTTTTTTTCAGACTCTGTTCTTGTTCGTACCTTGTAGTGTAATCGGCGTAGTTAGGTTGCATTTTTTTCCATTATATTTTCTTTTTTAGGTCTTTGTCCTAGTCTGGTTCGTTGTCCTTGACGTACTTGTGGTCCTTCTACTGAATTTCCTTATTCTTTTCTTCTCTACTCTTTTTTATTATTAATAGGGCAATACATTTTATAAATATAGAATTAGTTAGGAAGTACGTAAATTTCTGAATTGTATTTGAGACAATTGGGTATTGTTATATCTGGTGTGATCTCAGGTCTCTGGTCGTGTCGTTAGTGATCATACCGACAGGTTAGCCGTTTTTATAATACATACCATAACCATAAATCTGTGAAATGGCGGAACTCCAACAATTAATGAAGTTGGGTAAGGAACTTGGCCTTGAGGGAGAAGAGCTACGCGGCTGGATTAAAGAACAGCAGGCGGATTTGCGCGATGAGCGTGCTAAGGATAGAGAGCGAGAAAAAGAGGCTCAAGAGCGACAGAGAGAAGAGGAAAGAGAGGCTAAGGCTCAGGAGCAGGAGAGGGAGTTTAAGTTAAAGGAGTTAGAGGCTCAGCAGCAGGAAAGAGAGGCTAAGGATAAGGAACAGGAAAGGGAGTTAAAGTTAAAGGAGATAGAGGCGCAAGTGAAGATCGCCGAGTTGGAAATCAAAAAGAATGCGCCAACAGAAACAGTTGAGCGGCAGGTACACAATAAAGGTGGTGTTCGGATTAAGCTCCCTACGTTCGACGACCGGAAGGACGACATAGACGCCTTCCTTTACAGGTTCGAACTGAACGCACAATTGCAGTGGGGGGAAAATAAGGAATTATGGGCCACGTACCTGGCGTCTCTATTGCAGGGGCGAGCGTTAACCTACTTTAAAGAGCTACAGCGCGAAGACGTGCAAGATTACGATAAGCTGAAGGCTTTGCTGCTTCGCCGATTTGCGCGTACCGAGGAATATTTCCGGGAGCAGTTTAGGCGAGCACGTGCGGATACCAGGGAGGACTTTGCTGCCTTCGTCGCGAGATTAACGGAATATTTCGCGAACTGGGTAGACTTGGCGCATGTTGGCGCGGATTTTACTAAATTAAAAGACCTAATGATCCGTGACCAGCTGTATGCGTCGTGCCACAAAGATCTGGTGGCTTTCCTGAAAGAAAACGAACCCGCGACGGTGCAGGAGGCGTCTAAGTTGGCGGAAGCATACCGTACGGCACATCCGTCCAAACCAGTCGCCAGGGCGTACGTCCAAGATGCTAGGTACGTCGCCGTTGTCGAAGGGTCGCCGGCAGGACTTAGGGACAGGTCGCGTAAGCGTGGTGCCTATAGTGGGCAAGCCCAGGGGCAGCGTAGGGGCTATCACCAATCACCTGCATATGGATCCGGTAAGTTTGACCGAGCAGGAGGGCTAGGTCGCGGTAATGGCCAGGGGCGATTTGTGACCTTTGCCGATGACCGACGGCATAGGGACTCTAGTTCCGGTCGCGATGGGTCACGGGGACCCAGGCCTAGTGCAGCACAGGGAGCGGAGTGTTGGACTTGCGGACGCGTGGGTCACTTTTCACGCGAGTGTAGGGCCGCGAAGTGTTGGAACTGCGGTAGAGCAGATCACATCAGCGTGAATTGCCCTGCAGGTAGGATAGCGGCGAACGTGGACAGTAGCTCCAGTCCATGTTCCCCAAATAAATTTCATCATGCGGCTGCGTGTGTTACATCGGACAACGGAGGCGGACAGTATTCTAAGTGTCCCAGTTGTGAGAAGTTATTATCTTCCGGTGTTTTACCTTGTGGGAGAAAGATCCCCATTATAAATTCATGTCATACAGGAGGTGGTCTTAGGGTTTATCCGGGGTTTGTTGGGGACGAACCGGTCTCGGTTTTACGAGATACAGGATCTACCGTTGTGGGAGTGCATAGGGACTGCATTCGGGATTCACAGCTTACAGGTGAGACTGTCCCGTGCATCCAATTTTCGGGGGCCATTGAGAAATTACCCATGGCAAGAATAGTGATAGATACACCTTTCCTTAGCGGGGAAGTCGAAGCAGTCGTTGGTTGTTTTCCAGGCGCCCAGCTCATCATTGGGAATGTATCACGGGTAGTTTCCCCTTCCGATGAGAACGTGCAAGCATGGTCGCAATCAAAAGGTATTGACTTTTGCGCCGCGGTCGAAACACGTCGACGGGTAGCTAATAAAGATGAGATTAGACCTTTGGCGACGCCAGCGGTCAACCTAGATATCACGCCAGAGCGCTTGGCGAGATTACAAAGGGAGGACCCATCATTAAAACCATGTTTTGGGGAAGCGCGAACCGAGAAAACGAGGAGATATAAGAACGGGTCGTCCTCCTTTGTTGTTCAGGCGGGCATTCTGTTCCGTAAGTATGTAACGGTGGCCTCCATTTTAAAGCAGGTCGTTGTGCCAGCGTTGCTGATCGCAACAGTATTGCATTTGGCACATGATGTCCCATTAGCGGGTCATATGGGGATAGCTAGAACCAAAGAAAGGGTTCTAAAAATTTTTTACTGGCCATCGATCCACAGAGATGTGCAAGTCTATTGTAAGACGTGCAGTGCGTGCCAAAAGACGACGCATAAGGGTCGTACACCCCAGGCTCCTCTTCAGAAGATCCCCACGGTCTCGGAACCGTTTAAAAAGGTCTCGATAGACCTTGTTGGCCCCATTCACCCAGCGACCGATAGGGGGAATCGATTTTTCTTAACGGTCATATGTAATGCTACGAGATGGCCAGAGGCGGTTCCTCTGCGGACCATAACGTCTGAGGCAGTCGCGGAAGCGTTGTTTGCAATTTTCGCTAGGGTAGGAATACAAGAGCAAATTCTGTCTGATAGGGGCGCGCAATTTACGTCGGAGATGATGAAGGAATTGTTCCGCTTATTCAGCATACAACCCATCACTACCACCCCTTATCATCCGCAGGCTAATGGCATGTGCGAGAGATTGAACTCGACGTTAAAGTCGATGCTGCGTAAGGTAGCTGCTGATCGCCCTAAAGATTGGGATAGATATATCCCTGCAGTGTTATTCGCGTACAGAGAGGTACGGCAGGAGTCAACGGGATTCTCGCCGTTCGAAATGATGTACGGTCGTAGTCCTAGGGGCCCAACTGATGTTCTTCGGGACATGATGACGTCGCCATCATCGGGAGACGATGAGCAGATTTCGGTGTTTCAGTACCTTGTTGATTTAAGAGAAAGACTATCTTCAGCGCGCACTATAGCAGAAGAAGCTTCTGGTATCGCTTCGAAAAGAGCAAAAGACTATAAAGATAGAGGTTCCAAATTGAGAATTTTTAAGCCAGGAGACAAGGTCCTATTGTTATTACCTACGGACCATAATAAGTTATTGATGACATGGAAAGGCCCTTATGTTATTGAGCGAGTTGTTTCAAAGGTAGATTACGCTATCCACATTGATGGAACGAGTAAGGTTTTCCATGTTAATATGCTACAGAGATTTTATGAGAGACCACAGTATCTGTGTGCACAGACAAGACCAGAGGAGACTGTCTTCTCTATTGCTTGTACGGGGGTCGTAGACCAGTTGGACTGTGACGTAAGCGACACCGAGGCGCAGGAAGAGTTACAAATTCAATTGCCGGAGTTAACTCCGACACAAGGTTACAGGGACGTAAAAATTAACCCTGACCTTACGAGTTCAAGGAGTAGGGAACTTAAGACCCTGTTAGCGTCATTCCCGGATGTTGTTACGGATTTGCCGGGTCGCACTACGGTGATCCAGCACCAAATAAAGTTGACTTCGGATAAGCCAGTATTTCTTAGACCTTATCCACTGCCTTTTTCTTCGAGAGATAGAGTTATAAAGGAAGTTGAGTCAATGTTGAAGTTAGATGTGATAGAACCATCAACATCGCCGTATTCATCACCCATCGTCCTCGTTAAAAAACTTGATGGATCGGTGCGGTTCTGTATTGATTTTCGAAGATTGAACACTATTACGGTAGGCGATAGGGAGCCTATTCCGTTTCAGGAGGAATTAATAGCTTCATTGGCCGGGTCCACGTGGTTTTCCAAGATAGATTTAACGAAAGGTTATTGGGAAATCCCGCTTACTGAGGAGTCTAAACAATACACGGCGTTCCAAACGCCCATTGGATTATTCCAATTTAAGGTCATGCCATTTGGGTTGGTGAACGGGCCAGCGACGTTTGCACGATTAATGAGACTAGTGTTGAAGGACATACCTAATGTCGTGTCATTCTTTGACGATATAGCATGCCATACGTCGACATGGTCTGATCATATTCAGACACTAACAGTAATTTTTCAACGATTACGTCATTTTGGGTTAACTGCTAAACCCGCAAAGATGGATTTGGCATGTCCAGAGATAGTATTCTTAGGACATATTGTGGGTAGAGGTGTTCAGAGACCTGAAGTAACAAAAATTGACAAGTTAGTAGGGTTGCAAATCCCTAAAACAAAGAAACAAGTCAGAAGCTTAGTGGGAATTTTAAATTATTACAGAAAGTTCATTCCAAATTTTTCCTCCTTGTCATCTTCTCTTACTGACCTTACTAAGAAGGGACAACCCGATAAGGTCCAGTGGACGTCTGAATGTCAGACAGCATTTGATAATTTGGTGACAGCATTATCATCGTCACCCATTCTGATATTACCCGATTTTCGATCTAATTTTATCCTCAGAACGGATGCGTCGGACTCTGGTGTCGGCGCTTGCCTTCTACAGGAGAAGAACGAATGTCTCCATCCTGTATGTTATGTCAGTAGGAAGTTATTGCAGAGAGAAAGAAAGTATTCTGTGATAGAGCGGGAGTGTCTTGCCATTGTGTGGTCCGTCCAGAAATTAGGACGTTATCTCATGGGACGAGAATTTTGTATCCAGACAGACCACAAGCCACTGACATTTTTGTCGAAGAATCGTTCGTCCAGCCCACGCTTGTCTAGATGGGCATTGGCTTTGCAGCCTTATACCTTCGTTATTCAACCAATTCCAGGAACCAGCAATCATATCGCCGACTACCTTAGTCGAGCCTAGGGGAAGAGTTCAGGAGCTTATACATCAGAGTACAGGAACATTGACAGGATCTGTGTGAATGAGTCGAGTTTAAAATATTGACATTATAAATATGATATGAAGGATGGTTGATAGGTTGAGTGGTTTTTGATTCTGTATTAGGTATTGTGTTTAGTTAGCTATTGATGAGGTGATACATATATGCATATTGCAGGGCATATTGATCCCCATATTTTCCCCTGATTTCGGTATTTTATATACTAGGGGAACGGCTAGGTCAATTTTTTAGTGTAGGTATTGCTCACGCTCACTCGTTGACATTCATCTTGATGCGATTTGAAATTAATTGCATTAATTTTTTTGGGGTGGGGCATGATGTCACGAGTGGAGTGAGTGCAATTAAGGGGATTGCTACAGAGCGGGTGTAGAGTAAGAAGGGCTCACGGCAGACAAGTAGGGAAAGACGGGAAAGGAGGAGAGTAAAATTAACGCACGTAGACAAGTAAGTTAAGCGTGCTGTTGTGAGTAGTGGGGGGGGGGTCTGAATGAGGCGAAAGCGCTGTATTACTATCACTGCAAGTTAGAAGGTCCTACGGAACGGACGCTAGTAAGAGCCCATCGGGCGGACATAAGGGGAGCAGTCGAGAGACCAGTGAGAGAGTTTTTCCAGTGATGACTGGTACGTAGAACGTTGATTGATTATTATGATTGATGTATTATATTATATTCGTCTATTACCATGATGTAAATAAGTATATGTGAGGAATGTGGAAGTCCTTGATATTGGATATAGCAATGTGCGCCATGAGCGATAGATGAAAGTTGAGTTCATGGATTTGTAGCGCGAGTGAGTAGTGTGTACTCCGATGGAGGTGTGTTACCGTAAGATGTGTGGTGAGTGAAAGGTGAACTAGTGTGTGTACGCTTCATGGGTTGTAAGGAGAGGTGGAGTGAATAGAAATGGTAGGGTATTATACCAATGTAATGTTATTCTTGTAGGTGTCGAGGACGGGCCGCAGAGCCACCTCGATGAGCACAGGGGATAGGCCAGCATAGGGCCGGAGGCCACACATAGGCCAGAAGTGAGGCTGTCAGTGCAGGACAGTAGAGGCACATAAAGTCGTGGCAGTCAGGCCACGGACAGGGACGTAGATATGAGCGTGAATGTGATAATGTGTTATTGCCCTGCTGAGGTGCTAGGGGAGTGCTAAGGTGTATGACAATAGGAAGGTGATATTGAGAGACTGGGGTGCCAGTGAATTATTAATGTGCTATTAAGACCCTGAGGGGAGAGGCTGAGGCCGAAGTGCCTTTAGGAGTAACTACCGGGTTGTGGACCCGAGGGAGAGTGTGTGTGAGAATAAGGCCGTTGTACGGCAGTTAATTGCAATAATATAATGTATGTAATTGCGCTATTATCTGTGTAATTATGTTTAATAAATGTGTGAGTCTGATGGGTTGTTCTGTTAAGTGTTAAACTCGTTTGTTCGTGATTGTTGTCCTGTCATAAACTATTACATCTCCCAGTCTGGGATTTGTGACACCAACCACTCCCTCTCCCTCCCCCCTTTAAAAAAAACAAAAAAACGCGCACTCAGGCGACCAATTGTAACTGGGCTGCAATGATACGAAGGCAAATTTCCCAAAATGGGATCAAAGAAGTATAAAAATCACCTTCAGCCATCTTCTACTCGTCCACCACAGTATAGGGCTTCGCAAATATAATCATTTTCTCTACCCAGACCAGAGCCTTGTTAACGCATGGCCAGACCGCACAGTTGCCCAAGAGTCGCAAGGGTTTAGGGGGCCCCATGCGTGCAAATTTACATTGGTTTTTGAAATGGGGAAGAAAATCCCACTCGTTACAAAAGAATCTGCCCATGGGCCCACGATGATGTTAAGACGGCACTATAAATTTTACTGCCCGACTGTAACATTCTTCTTCAAATCTTCAAAAGTCCTGATTGATTTAAGCTGGACAAAGAATTGTAAGCATGTTTTATCAGCTGATAACAGCATTAGATGGTAATCATCATCATTACTAGCCGACTCGCGCAAGATAAATCTTGCAGATTCTTTGTAGGAAGCCCAATCGTATACTATATAGATCTAGGCTACACTAAAAGCACGAAATATCATAAAAACCACATAAAAACTGTGGGGTCGCAGCAAGGCTATAAGCAAAGTCAAAATTGGGCAAAAAGAAATAGTTGTATGTAGCGAATCCCCGCGTGAGAAATAAAACTCAAACAATACAAAGCAAACTAAAGAGAAGACTACTAACGAAGCCAGAACTCGCAGCTAAGTAAAATGTTTCGCTTCGTTCCTGTTGAAGTCTTTTATTGTTCGGTTGGTTTTTTTTCACTTGAAAAAAGCAAAAGCCGAAAATTTTGTGTATTTTCTGTCTTCTTTTTAGTTTGCTTTGTATTGTTTGGGTTTTATTTCTCACGCGGGATTTCGCAACATACCTTTTCTTTTTGCCCAATTTTGACTTCACACTAAAAGCCGCATTTGAATTCGATGCAATGACAAATAGCACTTACACAGAAATACACAGATGTGATTAGGCGGATTTTCGACCACTAACGTGTAAAAAGGGGTCCAGGACGGAATTCCTGATCATACTTTTTGATTTCACTCGACGAAAATGCATCTCTATTTTTGCGGGTCAAAAAATGTTAATGTAAATAGATCTAATAGTAAAGAATGATTTTTGTTCAAAATGAATGTGTCCACGTAACTCTTCGTGAAAAATGAATGCATTACACCAAGTTTCATAATTTTTGATGTCGTAGTTGCGAAGTTTTAGTTGCTTACACAGGTTCACCCTCTAGCTCAATTATCTTATTATTATTATCTTATTATAAAAAAAAAATAGTGGCGGGAGTAATTCATTGTGGTGCAATTTTGACCCTTTTTTTGCTCAACGCTAGAGCCTAAATGACAGTTTCAACAATTATAAAGTTAATTTCCTAAGTGTCAACGAATCCAGTCCAATCGCTTTTGTATTGACCGATTATGTTGATTCAAGTTTCAGGTATTTTTAAATTAAAAGTCGCAAAAAAGTAAAATACAATGATCTTTGTTTTGGCTCCCAGTAGTAGGCTCACTGCACCGGAAACGATGTATTAATACGTGTTCAGTTCGGTGCAATTTCCCTACCAGAAATGAGTGCGCTCTGGTGTGCATGAAATCTGTAGTAAGACTAGAATATGGCAAGCTTTCTAGACCAAAAAGAGAGAGAGATGGAACGTTAACGGTGGGTTCACTATCCCGGATAATGCCGGGAACTTCATCTAGTAGTAAGATATAACAAAAGGAAGTAAGGCATCCATCATGAAAGGCTTTTAACGGCTAAGCCTTAAATTTTACGAAATATTACATTACGCAAAGAAAGACGTATAGGTTAACGTGGGCAAATTTTAGAAGGTCTTGAAGTTGGTTATATTTTTAATACTTTCGTTGACTTCAACCCACAACTGAGTTGAACAGAAGAAAGTGTTCCGACATTTTGAGCCACAAAAATATGACAGGAAATTTTGTTTTGCGCCTCAGTTCACATATTCGTGATTGAAACTCAATTTCAGGTGATTGAAACTCAATTTCAGGTGATTGAAACTCAATTTCAGGTGATTGAAACTCAACTTCAGGTGATTGAAACTCAATTTCAGGTGATTGAAACTCAATTTCAGGTGATTGAAACTCAAGTTTAAAAATCACATCTGGGTATTCCCTGAGTCAGCGGGAGACTTGTGTTAATAAACATAAGACGGGGCTTTTCTTAAAGTCGGTCCTACATTAGAAATGAACGTATGTGAACCACTAATATCAGTAGTACAAACAGAAATTTTCTGTTTACAATGGACTTTCTGAACTTTTACACAGACAGACAGACAGACAGACACTGTATCCACTCTCTAATCCAATCATTCATTTGTGAAGATTAAACCTGCTGTCAGGTGGCAATTACCCATGAATGACTAACTTTATAATAATAATATGGCTGGTAAATGCGTCATTTCCTTTATCAAAAGAATTATCTTTCAAGAACCCGGTGAAAGTCCTGCCCACACGACAAGAAACGACATCAAACAGGGAAGAGGAAAGAAAATGAGGGAGGAGAAGCGATTTCATTGGTTCTTAATGAAGGAAGGTCATCTATATGGGTGAAAATATTGATTTTTAGTTTATGATCTAATTGGATACGCCCTGAACATGTTGGAATTACAAAAACTGAAATTTTAAGTGGTTATTATTATTATTATTATTAATACAAGCAATTTACTCATTCTGTGAAAGGAGAGGGAAAAAAAAGAAAGAATAAATTTATTCATGTGAGATACTCAGCTTTGCAGGTGATAAACTCTCTCCCTCTTTCTGTGTCTGTCTGTCTGTCTATCTCTCTCTGTCTCTCTCTCTCTCTCTCTGTCTCTGTGTACGTCTGTCTGACTGTCTCTCTCTCTCTGTCCGTCTCTCTCTCTCTCTCTCTCTCTCTCTGTCAGTCTCTCTCTCTCTCTGTCAGTCTCTCTCTTCGTCTGTCTCTCTCTATTTTTGTGTCTCTGTCTCTCTGTGTGTCTCTCTCCGGGTCTGTGTGTGTGTCTCTCTCTCTCTCTCTCTCTCTCTCTCTCTCTCTCTCTCTCTCTCTCTCTCCCCCCTACCAACATCAAATAAATGTTCAGGCAGAACGCATGTCAAATACAGGCTATCAGCCCTGGGCTTATCCAAGGGAGCCAAAACTGTTCCTTGTAGTTTATTGTCATAATATTTTAAAAAGATTGCCTGAAACTTCAATGACCACATGAGCTCGATACAAAAGCGATTGGGCTTGAGGAACTGATACCTAAGAAAATTAATTTTATAAGTTTAGAAACTGTTATTCAGACTGTAGCATTGAGCAAAGAACGTGACCAAACTCCACCACAATGAATCTCTCTCGCCACAGGTTTTTAGTTTTTTTTATATGATAAGATTATTATTATAGTCTTGGCTGTCATTTCTTAATTGTCTTTCATGTAGTCTGGTATTGCGAAAGACCGCTGTTTAATTCACTCTGGCTAGATTTCTGGGCTATTAAACATTTTAATTTGTGCTAGTGACAGTGTTTCTCAAACTTTATGCTTTCGCGACTCCCCCCTCAGATCAGTGTTATACTATCAGCCTCAATCTATCCAGTCTGGCAATGCTGGTGGTGGACGCACTTGGTCAAATCTGTTGTGTTTTGGTTCTTAATTTTGACATTTGGACTCTGGAGTTAAAATGGGACCTAGCGCACTCGCAAGACTGAACCAAGCCTGTCTCACTGCTTTGTGCACTCCAGAGCTGCCCTGAGTCGGCTGGCGGGAAGAGACACATCGCTCATTGAATCGCGACAGACTTATTTCAGTAGGCCACCAGCCATTGATCATCGTTGTCTCCGGTAATTTGGACCAACGTTAATATAATATGTTTGTAGCGTCCCACTAGTAGGACGATCGATATTTTCTCACCCCCCCGCTTGGCGAGTCTCACTCGGCGACCTTCCTCCCCCCTCTCGCCAGCAAGGCCGGTATTTTTCTTTGATGTGGTTTGTTTGTTTCACTGTAGAATGTCTAGAAAATCTAGAAGGTACTGCGGTGTCCGAGATTACGCTAGGTCGACCTTGAGTGGTGTAATTCTGTGACGTGTCTGTGTACGATTGGGTGGCTGGTATGTGTCCCGAACGATCTAGGTCTGTCTCGTGCTTATGGGGCGGTTAAGCCGCTTCCTGAACGTTCCTAGACAGAATATATATAAGGAGGGCCAGACGAGTAGGAGGGTACAAATCGTGGGTGAAAATCGTAAGGTGCAAATCGTGGGTGAAATCGTAAGGTGCAAATCGTGGGTGAAATCGTAAGGTGCAAATCGTAGGTGTTCAAATCCAGTTGTAGTAGAAGTGTAAGTGCCTTCCCTGATAGGTGTAAGTAACTTGTGGATATCAGCTCTTGTTTACAGTTATTAAACGTTAGTATTAAGTGTTCATCGGATCCTGTTATTTATTTCTACAACAGTTCGAGACAGTTTCGTTTTAAAGGGGTAGACGATCAGTTCATCTGACTCTCCCCATCATAACGTGCTGAAATTTGCGTCAACTGTTACAATGTTCAATAAAATATTCTTTTTTAAGTTTTTAAAGATCAACAAATCATCATACTATAAGGGAAGTTAGGCCTCCAATGTAATCCTGCAAGGGGCAGTCCACAGTAACTAACCAGACGTTCAGACAATCGTTTTTAAGAAAGAAAAGGCCACTAACTAAATAACCAACCATTTATTTCAAAACGGATTGATCAGTCCTCCAGAAAATCGTACAGAAGTGATAAAAATGTGTTTTAAACAATAAAACCTAAGATGAGTCCATTCAACTGCCTTCACTTTTGTTGGTAACTAATGGGACAGAAAAGACACCAGGTTTTTTTTTATATAGGAAAAAAGAACTCCAAAATTTGTGAAATCAAACCAACAGGATTAGTGAACAATGTTTTTCTGCATTCAAAAAAATACATTTGAGCATACAGCAAAAGCATAAATTATCACGCTTTACTTTTAAGCACATTGGGGCAATTAGGTTGAATAACTGATGGGAGGTTGTAAACATTGTGCTCTTTTCCAAGATGGTCGCTAGGTCACATGATCACGCACGGAAGCTAATGCTAATCAAAAATGTTAACTTAATTACTACCCTTACAGGGTTCAAGGGTTTAAATCAAGTGAGACTTTACTACACAACCATTAATGTTTTTCCCAGGCATGGTTTGAAAAAAATGGTTCTTAGGTAACATATTTTAACCGCTGGGCCTTAACTTCTACAAAATATCACAATGCGCATAGAAAGACCTGAAGGTGTGCGTGGGCATGTTTTAAAAGGTCTTGAAGTCCGCTGCATTTTTTAATACTTTCTTTGATTTTGAGCCACAACTGCGTTGAACAGGAGGAAATGCGCCGACATTAATCGAAAAGTGTGACCGGAAATTGCCTTCTACGCCACTCTTTACACATTGCTGGCCGAAAGTCAACTTGATCACATCTGTGTATTCTGCAAGGCATTGTGGTATAACAAAAAGATATAATATATTAATCTTTGCTTAGAATCCAAGTGTTGTTGTTAATGTAACCTAGATAGACAGACAGACAGACAGACAGAGACAGACAGACAAACAGACAGACAGACAGATAGATAGATAGATAGATAGATAGATAGATAGATAGATAGATAGATAGATAGATAGATAGATAGATAGATAGCTGATAGTTAGATAGGCAAGTAGTCTTGGTACAAAGGAAAATTTCTAAGATTTATCTTGCCCAAGTCAACTAATTCCAATAAAAAAAAACATATAAAAATCAGAAAATAATCTAATAGGTTTCTCCCACCCTCCATTTGCCGACGGCATAGTGACCCACACGTATGGTTTAAGAAGCACTGCCGTGGACGATATTCTACTCGGTGACATTTCCAAGTGACGCACGTGAAAAGGTCACAGCTCACTAAAATCGATGACGTGTGTTTATGTTTTCAAGGGTACACAATTAATACTGATTGATTTTCTGTGTTGTCTTCCTGCTCCAATCACTCTCAATCTCTACTCGTTCTGCCGTTTCCCTCTCGAAAAGTGCAATCACATGCTCTGGACAGAAAAGTATAGATTCAAGTTCTCTCTCTCTCTCTCTCTCTCTCTCTCTCTCTCTCTCTCTCTCCTCTCTCTTTCTCTCTCCTCTCTCTCTCTCTCCTCTCTCTCTCTCCTCTCTCTCTCTCCTCTCTCTCTCTCTCCTCTCTCTCTCTCTCCTCTCTCTCTCTCTCTTTCTCTCTCCTCTCTCTCTCTCTCTCTGTCTCTCCCCTCTCTCTCTCTCCTCTCTCTCTCTGTCTCTCCCCTCTCTCTCTCTCCTCTCTCTCTCTCTTTCTCTCTCCTCTCTCTCTCTCTCCCCTCTCTCTCTCTCCTCTCTCTCTCTCCTCTCTCTCTCTCCTCTCTCTCTCTCCTCTCTCTCTCTTCTCTCCTCTCTCTCTTTCTCTCTCCTCTCTCTCTCTCTCTGTCTCTCCCCTCTCTCTCTCTCCCCTCTCTCTCTCTCTTTCTCTCTCCTCTCTCTCTCTCTCTCTCCTCTCTCTCTCTCTCTTTCTCTTTCTCTTTCTGTCTCTGTTTGTGCATATCTCCCTCTCTCTCTCTCTCCTCTCTCTCTCTCTTTCTCTTTCTCTTTCTGTCTCTGTTTGTGCATATCTCTCTCTGTCTCTCTGTCTCTCTCTCCCCCTTTCTCTCTCTCTCCCTGTTTCTCTCTGTTTTGCTTGTCTCTCCGTTTCTTTCTGTCTCTCTCTCTCCCTGTTTCTCTCTGTTTCTCTGCTTGTCTCTCCGTTTCTTTCTGTCTCTCTCTCTCTGTCTGTCTCTGTCTCTCTGTCTCTCTCTCCCCCTTTCTCTCTCTCCCTGTCTCTCTCTGTCTCTCTGCTTGTCTCTCCGTTTCTTTCTGTCTCTGTCTCTCTCTCTGTCTGTCTCTCTCTCTCCTCTCTCTCTCTCTCTCCTCTCTCTTTCTCTCCTCTCTCCCTCTCTCTCTCTTTCTGTCTCTGTTTGTGCATATCTCTCTCTCTCTCTCTCTCCTCTCTCTCTCTCTCCTCTCTCTCTCTCTCTCCCTCTTTCTGTCTCTGTTTGTGCATATCTCTGTCTCTCTCTCTCCTCTCTCTCTCTCTCTCTCTCCTCTCTCCCTCTCTTTCTCTTTCTCTTTCTGTCTCAGTTTGTGCATATCTCTCTCTGTCTCTCTCTCCCTCTTTCTCTCTCTCCCTGTTTCTCTGCTTGTCTCTCCGTTTCTTTCTGTCTCTCTCTCTCTCTCTCTGTCTCTGTCTCTGCTTGTCTGTCTCTCTTTCTGTCTGTCTCTCTCTCCCCTCTCTCGCTTTCTCTCTCTCTTTCTCTCTCTCTCTTTCTCTCTCTCTCCGTATTTTTAGTCAAAAATGCCAATTTATCGTTGTTGTCGCTGTTGTTGTTTTATTTCAGAAAGACAGGTAGTTGTCAATTACTGTAAACTTTACCGCAAGTAAAATTCAGAGTTCCAGTCAGCGACCTTTCAACACTAAAACCAGGATACTAATTCTTGTCAACCCGCAAAATGAAGTCAAAAAAACACCCCAGAATCATGTCACTATGACTGGGCGCGTTACAGGATTTGCCCTGCACCCAATGTTATTCAGAGCTGATTGGGTTTTCCCCACTCATCCCTTCCCATCGTATCGACCTACAGGTGACTGTGAACGCGGGTCACTGCGTATGCCATGTGATCCATCTCTTTGAAGTGCTGAGGCTGCGAGAGCAGGGCCGTTTAAAGTATGCAGAGACATGCTCAAGTTTAGGTGACCGACTGTTCAAATCGTTATGGTGCCATGCAACTTTCATATACATGAAAAATATCAGGTTCATTTGATTCACTTTTGTCACCAAAGTTATGATAATGATTGTAGTTCTTTACACGTCCATCTCATGTCGTCAACGAGCATTTCTGGAGGAGCTCTCTAGCTCTGGAGTCACAAAAAGGCTTTGAATTGCGTACCCCTAGAGGAAAAAAACTTGGGAGACGTACGCACTCGTAACAACATCCAAATTTAAAAGTAGCCACCGTGGCAACAGAAAATCTAGATTTCAAACCTCTACAGTCACAGCCTCAGTGAACATAGTTGTAGAGACTCCAGCGTCTATTTAAACAAATGTCTTTTCCAGCCAGATCTCTGATATTGTGCCTGACTAACCAATCATTCTTAGGGCAATGGGCCATATCCGGAGATAAAAACATACTGAATTTCAAATAGACAACAGAACAACAACCAATAGAACACCCCACGTACAAAACTTGATGCAAAGGACATTACAGAGATACACACACGCTCACTTGGAAATGCTCTGTAGAAAGACACCATATCACATAGTAACACAAACTACAACATCACGTACTCTTGTGCATAAAAGTACAGTCATACACTAACATATACACACTCATGCACACCTACATTCATGTGGGAGTTTCGTCGTAAACAAACAGCTATCGCTGTGGCGACAACAAACAGTATTGACTAAATTAATTCATGAATTGCTGGGATTGACGTTACATACATATGTGAGTACCAGATGTGAACGTGCCAGCTTGTGATCAGTGACTAGTTACATACACTTCACTGATGGTTTTGCTCTCTTAGACCAGCGGCACACCTGCAAACTCTACGGAAATCCTTTACAGACTACGTCGGATTGACGTAGGTATGCTGGCTGAGCCGGTGTGCGGTGGCCGATTTTGATTGGTCAACTATCTGACTGGAGACGTCATGACTCTGAGTATCAATAAGATCCAACTAGTTGGACGATCAAATCCTCTACTGTGCGACGAGTCCAAGTACATGCACTTTTCCACTTTGAACGAGGAAAAATATCTTTCCCATTTCATGGACGAAAAGCACAGGACGCTTCATTGAATGATGAGCAGGTATCTGCATCGTTACTTGGCATGAGATCCCTTTGACATCGATGAACAGTAAACGATAAATTATGAACGATGATTGGTCTGTATGCCTCCTGCCTTACTGTTCAATACGTTCGTTGTGCTTGAACGCAGCCAACTGCCATAACATTAACTGACTTATATCGTAACTGAAATTGCATATCGATTACTTTGTGATCAAAGTCTTTGTGGTAATATTACATTCACAGGTCAGTCAAAATTAATTACGCGTCGTGATCTCTCAGCACCGTGTAGAATATTTGTAAACACATCCTTGCCATCAATGGTGATATGAGTCTGCTTTGCCAAGCCGCGCGCGGCAAATTTCGCATGCTGATTGATGAAAAATGCAATTCTTCTAAGTAAATAGAAGTGCAAATTTTGTTCTATGGTGTCAGCGAGTCCCAGCAGCGATCTACGAAGTCCAACGTCAAAATAATTATGGCAAAAAGAAAAAGTTGTACGGAGCAGCTTCCTCGAGGTATTGACTTAAAATTTGCTCAAAAGAATGCCTTTGTTCTGACGTAAGTCCGATGGTGACGACAAAACAAAGTCAAAATATGGCAAAAAAAGAAGATTGTATGGAACAAAGCCTTGCCTAAGGAATAATACAGAAACGAACTGGAAAGACAACTCAACTTTCGGTATATTTGCCTTCGTCGGGAAAAAATGTAACAGGATGGACAACTAAACCAGTGAAACAATTAAAAGAAATTAGAGAAGGTTAAAGCAATACGAGTACCAAGCGGTCAGTTCCGACATGGATTTTCAGAGCTCAGCACGTCCGTTAATTTTGCTCCCAGGAACCCGGCAATACGGTAATCCTATTAAGCTTACGGAAATCCTATACAGATCTAGGTCTGATCGACGTAGACAGTCATGATGGTGGCTGGGGTAGCTCCATCTTTCCTGTTTCTCCAGTTTGTCATTTATTTTGTCTTACAACGTTCTGCCCTCCTCCCAAAGCCACGAGATTCTTAATAAAGATTAAAATACACAAGAACAATCCAGAAAACCATGAAATGACAGTTTTCATCGTTGTTGGTTTTTTTTATTGTTGTTGTTATTATTGTTTATTTTTATTATGATTTTATTTTTTGACGTGTTTATTTCCGTTACTTAGTGCCAAGGGTCATATTTATCAATCTACATTCAAACAAAATTTTAAAACAAAACTCCCCCGATTTTGAATAATACCGTCCGTATACCGTCACTAATGCAGCTCAGACTGAGGGAAAAGTTAAATGGTGCAGTTTTTTCGATCTGCGGAAGATTCTTTTTTTTTTTTACATGTGGAGACTTGAAACGGCGAGGAAGTATTTTTTTTTCTGAGTTTGCTTTGTGTCGCTGATTGATCACCATCGATCTTTTCTTTTGCCCTGATCGCGTGAGCTCATGACGTCATGGCACTTCCTGTCGATTTATTCACCATGAAACAAACTGCTCAGTGCGCAGATGATTACAGTTTTATGGCATGTTGACGGGGGTGCATGGGACATCAACGCATCGCACAGGGAGAGTGCAGTAAGTCGTATCTGAAGAATTCAACCAACAAACAAACAACAGTGGTGAAATAAACATAAAAGGAACGGGCAAGAAGATGCAGATCTAATATAATCACCTGCATCTGACACTAACTAACAGTTGTATCGCGGGCAACACTGGGGATCTCAGTTGGTAATAATGACAATAATAATAACGAGAACACTAATCATTATCCTCACCGTCATCATTATAATAACACAACACGGAGTGACTATTTTCACTCAATTGTATCGTGATAATAGTCGCATTCATTATTATTATTGTCATGATTATTATTATTATTATTTTCCTATTATTGCAATTATCAGTGCAGTAACAATTTCAAAACCCAAATATTTGTCTCAGAAAGAGCAGCTAAAACATTAGCACAGCTTTAGGAAACAAACTGATATTAAATGTCAGTATAAACTCTGTGCCAGGAAAAACAAAAAACAGTCAGCGCCCGTGAAAACGCTCAGACCAGAAAAGGAACATTTCATTTCTCTGCATTTAAATTTTTTTTTCATCCATTTAAAATCTGTTTTAAAAACATTCTTAACCTCATGTTGTGTCGAAGATTTGGGCGGAGCCAGCTTTTAAAGTCTGGATGGGAGGTGGTGAGGGTGAGCACATCAAAAAGGTGCCAGGACACGTACCAAATTATCCTGTATTCATTCTACTTTCTTCTTTTGTACTTAAAATCAAAACATAAGGAAGAGGCCGTTTAAAAGTATTATGTGACTGTTATTTTGTATTTAAAATCGAAGCACGATCTTAAACATAAAAGAATTACCGTACCGTAGGCACACATATATCTAAACTGTATTTAAAATCAAAACATATTAAAATCTGTGAACTAATTAATTATCTTACATTTTAAACATAAAATGCTTCCCTGCCAACTCCGCCAATGTTTAGAATCATACATGACGCCGCAGAGATCGTGCACTCGTGATCATACTAGGCTTAAAGGCATTGCAAAATTTGCAGTAAAGTATCATGTTTGTGAGTGAGTGTTTCCGTAGAACTGAAATGCTTCCTGTGATAGTGACGTACACGATACGCCTTTGCGTTCTAGTCTGGGTGGCGTCACCAGAATCAGGACTGAACACTCATTCGAAACGACAGCTAATAAACCAGAGACGATTAACAAGGATTGGAGAGACGAACGCTGTCAGTGGCACACAATGAACCATCCCACCAGAGGTCGTTAGACAGGTGCAATTTGTAATTCAGACATTCAGGTAAAATATAAAGAACATAACGTTTTAGGTCTTTATTTTAGGAGGTTCGCTGCTCTTGGCATCTGCACTTCGTTTTTCTTTTTTCAAATCTTATTTTATTTTATTTTCCTTGTTCTTGTAAGGATCAGTTTTTTTAGAATTCTGCTCAGGCAAGGCCTTGTTCGGCTTACTCTTTTCGATTTTTAACCTAAGGTATCTTTAATGTGCGCAACGTGCACACGGGCCCTCAGAATTTTTCGTCCTTATCCGAGAAGACTAGGTGCTCCATCCTACCTACCATAGGATCAGAGACAGGAAAATATGAGAAAAATTCCAAAAATTCCAATATGGCTGCACTGACTGGGATTCGAACCCAGTACCTTCGGCATGAGAGGCGAGCACCTTGCCTACGGACCACCTTTGTCTCCAGGAACATGTTGACCCCATTACCATTTGGTCACTTGAATCAGGTCGACAATTAATCCAGTTCAAGATGGTAACACTGATTTAGTGACATAATTAATTTAATTTCAATTTTAACCTTTAATGCCAGTCTGACGTCATTGTATCCGTGGTTTTGGTAGTTCCGAACTGTGAGCATCTTACCACTGCTCGCAGTGAGATCTACTCTCTATCTCATATTCTCTTTCATCTGTAATCTCACAAAATGACAAATTAATATATTTAATAGTTTGGAAGTTATTGCCGAAAGTATGGATATAGAGAGGGTTCACTATTGGTCGATTTGCACTGCGAGACACCGGAGGCTCTGCCAAACCATTGTTAGCATGGAGCGGAAAGTAGGTCGCTGTGGTAAACAATATCCGTTTGTGCATTTCCACTGGGCGGAGGAGCTTACAAACGGTTTTAAATAGTTTCAATCAACCCAAATATATGAACAAACCACAGTAAACAGATATGCACACTATCTTTGGTGAAGACGGTCTCTTTCAATTCTTCAATTTCTTGTATACCGCAGCGACCTAGTTTCGCGATTTGGCGGAGGTGAACCCTCTTTATACATATATACTCTCTGGTTATTAGCAGAAATGCGTTTGCCACATCCAAGAATTAAACAAACAAAAAATGACCTTAACTTTGAAAAGTTCTCCTGTAAAATGGGAAAGATTGTTGAGTCGCCAGTGAGTCAGAGAGGACGGAGAAAATTCGCGATACGCCAGTGAGTGAGACAGACGACGACATGGAAATGGAACTTGCTGCACTGATTTGTTTACCCTCTAGGCTCCGGCCCCATTTCTACCAGTGGGAAATTTCTGATATGGTGAGAATTTGTTATTAGTATCAGGGACATAATTAAGGGTTTTTCGAAATCATTTGGTTGATTTTATATGTTAGAAATTGCTAAAAGATTACCTAACTCGCTTTGAGTTCTTATGGGAACTGCAGACGAGCGATACATTTGTGTGTATCACTGTTGATGCATTAGGGGAATAGACTTTTAACTTAGCTCTTCAGATAATGAACTCAAAAAGGAAAGAAAAAGACTCATATATCGTCCACCACCTACATTTTTATAGTTCAAAATAGTAGTAGGTCTATCAGTTTGTATTACTTGTGTCACCTAAAATATTGTGATGCTTACTGCGCTGTATCCCCGCTCTTCGGCGCACGGCAGCTGAGCATGAGCACTTTCAAAAAGAAGAATTGAAACTCCTAGAAAACGTAAACATAAAAGCATTGTGGCCTTGGAGTTCCCGGTGAAATAAAATTCAAAATATATTAAGAGCACAAATTCTGTGACGTCACGTGGAAGAAGACAATAGCACTATTGAGTTAACGTACAATGAATCTTCTTCCTTCCTACTGCATATTAAATTCGAGAATTTTTCAGTATTCTGCTACCAATTCTCCCACCCTCCCTTCTTTCCTTATAACTCCTATTCTTTCACACTCTCTCTCTCTCTCTCTCTCTCTCTCTTTCTCTCTCTCTCGAACTGTGTATGTTCTAGTGTATGTATGACATCGTAACATAAATATGACGGAGACAAAAGGAAAAATCAGAATGTATTGCAAGCCGACCATTTTACCCCCCCCCCCCCCCCCAGTATTTCCTAAACTTCTATCACCATCTTCCAATTCTAGTTTGACATTAATTTCCACGTGATAATGTCTGGTTACGTAACGCAACCCAATTAATTCTTTTTTTCTTTTACCCGTGTAAGAAAATTCAATTTACGGCTAAAATCGCCCCCAGACCAGGGGCTTGGAAACCTGATACACTGATTATCGTGCACCGCTCATTCTTTCACTCTCACACAGACAGACTGGCTGACCCAATATCTTCACCGGTCACAGACTAATTCAAATTTATACGATGAAAAATGAAAAATCTGATTGAGAAATCCCTAGAAACACGATGTACGCCTCTCTGACACGAGAACTCGGTTATGTTGCGTCTGTTGACCTAATTAAGTTTGTCCGTAGGTAGTCCAGTGGCGGAGCTAGAGAGCACCAGAGAGGCTACAACAACCCGGCAGCGGATGCTCCTCCTAGGTACATTCTGCGAAAGGGTCGCCTTTTAGCAAATTTTTCAACATGTCAATTCCCTTATGTGGTAGAACTTGGGTTTTTTCCTTATGAATTGTCGCACGGCCGTGGAAGCGCCTGATTCTTTTTTTTGTGTTTTGATTTTGAGTGCAAAATAGCAGACATATTTATACCTCTTTCAAAACGGTGTTTTCTTTGTGTTTGGTTTTAAATATACAATAACAATTATGTACTTTCTTTAAAGGCAGTGGCTACGTTTACGGCAGATTACGCTCATATCCCAATAGAAAAAAACAAAGAAAGAAAGCCCTGCTGCACGAACGGGAGTAAAGCCGAACAAAGCAAAATGATGAGTTGTATTCACCGGCTGCCGTAACCGTAGCCACTGCCTTCTTGAAAACTATACCTTCATTCTGTTTTGATGTTAAGCACAAGATCAAAATGGGGAACGAGAAACAAGTATTTGGCACGCGTTCTGGCACCTTTTTATAATGCGTTCGCTCCTCCTAATGTCAGTTCCTGGTTCCACCTCTGCTCTGCGTCAGTGTGCATGTGAGTGCTCAGAGGCCAAGAGAGGAATTTAATGGATAATCAATATACAAAAGGTCATCTAATGTGGGGGGGGGGGGGGGGGGTTGAACGGGTCATTCTTGAAGCGATCAAGACAGCGCTGAAAGGATTGGCTGAAGATCTTTGATAATGAAAAGTATGACTGTCTTATTCCTTTCATTTCTAAATTCTTTTGTGCTTTATCTTATACTTTCTTTGTTGTTTGTTTCTAAGCTGTTCTTATAGGTACGTACGCACACCAAGCGTTTTGCCCCAGGGGCTCGTACGTATACGTACTTATCCCTCACCCCCGTCCTTATCCTCAATCCTAAATCTTATCAAATCCCTATCACTGCCCCCGGCCCTTTCAACCAAAAGAAAAAAAAACAGGAGAAAAACAAAAACAAAATCTGAATGAATAATTAATCATAATTAATTAAGGCTGTTCGGGGAGGAGCATTTAGCTAGGAACTCTGTAGCTCTGCAGTTACAAACGGCTTTAAAATACGTACTCCTATCGCGGAAAAACTTGGGGGACGTACGTACTTTTAACAACATACTTGTTTCTAACCTTTGGCTTTGCAACATTTCACCTTTTTCTCCTTCTTTGCCCCACTTTGATCTTGTTCCAAGCCCTGCTGCAACCCTATACATTTTCTGTTTTGCTTTTTAAAATATTTATTTAAATGGTCCTTTGTTGACCTAACCCAGATCCCAGCCTACTCATCTACAGTTCTGTCGTCATATCGAACTTATCGAATTAATTAACAACGACAGTTAATGGACTTTTTTTTTTTTTGGTGCATTTCGAAATTCGTTGCTTGGGAGTGAGTCAGGTATTTTATAAAGTTCCGGGTGCAGAAAAGGGGGGATGGGGTGTAGATCTCCGATTCCCAGTTGGAAGAAAAAAAAAAAGCTATAATACCTTGTAATTCGCGTAGGCCTACATTCACACTGGAATGTTTGAACAAATCCGGCAAGTGTTAATGTGTTACATTTTGGGGCCAATAGCCATATGCCGAGCTAGCTCCCCTCCCCCCCCCCCCCCCGGTCGCACCCCATCCCTCCGAGAAACAAAGATCTCAACTGTAGTGTGTTGTGTGTTGCAAAAGTCGGACTTATCAATCTGGTCTGGGTCTCTGAGTGCACATTTTCCTACGATAGTGCGTAATAAATTCCCTGTAAACCATCCCACATCTCTTCCTGGGACAGTAAATCTACGCTCTATAACTAGGTCCTCTATATCCTGATATCTCACCTGTCTACCCACCAATATTTTCTAAGGAAGAGATTTGGTAGGTACAGTCAGAGCCCGTGTTTTTTATTTGACCAAAATCGATTAAGAAAATCATATTTCATACTGAAGAGTTCATCAGTGTGTCATTTCAATCACTTAGAAACTGTTCTTATCGAAGCACTTTCATTTTCTAAATCCTCTCTAATCTGGTCTCAGCCTTTTGCCTATGTGCACAACTTGTTTACCAATTGCGATTTTTGATCTTCTGATCATCCCCATTGATTTTTTTTCTTTTGGCCTGTTTGTTTCCATTCAGTTTTGGATCCACCCAACTAGTTATCAATATATAATGATGCCATCTCGTCTCGGCGTCCAGTAACACGCCGCAGGTCCAAAATTTAATTATGAATGTTTTAAGCCAGTGAATATGTCAGCACTGGCGCTGGGCCTTCAAACTTGTTATGTTTGCGGGTGTTAACCTTTATGGTGTTAGCATTTTCTAACCAGCGGTCCAGTGTAAAGATCATAATTATAATATATCGAGGTTTTTTTCACTCTTACTTTTTTCTTTCTTTATCAATGAGAAATGTAGACTTGATTCCGTCTCACCGTGCCCCAGGGAGTCTATAAGAAGTCGAAACTCCTAACCCCACGTGAAGAATACTGCTTGAATTAACATCAAATAACCCCCTGGGTCAGCTTCAGAATACTTCAGCATACATCGCACACGCGTGACATTGTGACATGAAGTAATACTCTCTGTCAGGTGGGGTCAATATACGATAGTAATCTCATTATTATGAATGTAAATTTCTGTGCTCACGCAGTCGATGTTATAGGTCTTCACTTCAGGGTCTTCACCCACTCGAGAGAACTGGCAAAATTTAATTAATAATGGTGTGATTTGATTGGACAGCCCGGGGTGTTAACTGCGCTGTACCATGCAAGACCATTGACGTCACAGCTACGTCACAACCACATGGCGGGTCTGGGCCGGTTTACCAGAGTTCAAGGACAAAGCTGCTCCCAGCTTCCCGTTAATTTTCCTCGCTGTTACAACCTCGTTTACTGATCTGTATCGACGCTTACTCACCCATGCACGCGCGGGGTGTGGATCGGCTGAGAGTTCGATTGCACGCGACCTGTAATTGAACTCACCAGGTGGGATGTTGACATGTCCAGGCGTCTCTGATTTGCTCTGGAGCTGGTATTTTACAAGGTCTCTCTGACCCCGTAATGCTCTGTAAATAAAATTAAATATCTATTTTGAGGACGCGCTGAAATCATGGATTTTGTTTTGAATACTAATGGACTAAACATGATGAAAGTTTTTCATTTTTACTCTTCTGAATCAAATAGATTGTTCTTTGTTCTTGTTTTTTCCAAAATAATATTTGGTTTCTGTGTTTGTTTGATTAGTTTATTTATAAAATTATGGAATGTTCGAGAAGGTACAGATTGTCGTTGTTGTTGTTATTTTGCAT
The DNA here is from genome assembly GCA_963931925.1 of Onchidella celtica. Taxonomy (NCBI): domain Eukaryota; kingdom Metazoa; phylum Mollusca; class Gastropoda; order Systellommatophora; family Onchidiidae; genus Onchidella; species Onchidella celtica. Next base: position 57,026,050 of record OZ007573.1, read on the forward strand.
TTCGAGGCAGTCGCGTGCACAAAGGAGAGTAGAGGGGGCAACGGCCTTGGGCATCCCTTTCAGGGAGCATCCATTTGGCTCATTGCATCTAATTTGAAATTTTTTTTAAAGTGTCATGTTCATACATACTTAAAATGTCTTCCTTGCTCACATTTCCCAGTGCTAGGCGCTATTCTTGAATCTTGGGCAAAGAGGTCTTGGGGCATACAAGTCCAGGAGTTGTCCCTGGGGATCACCAAACCTCTGCATGCCACTGTTTTGAGACAAATGCAGTGGGAGATTTTCTGTTTACAAACACAAGAACATAACATTAAACAATATAGTTCAGACACTGTAATACTTTGATTGATGGTCTTTATGGGTGCTGATTCCTTTCACTATTCACTGACATGAAAGAATAGACAATAATACCATGTCTGTACTGGAGCTAGAGCGTTAACATGTAGGGGCCTAAAACAGCTTGACTATGAGACCACAAATGGTGAAACTTTGTGTTCCACCTCAAGTTTTGTCGATAAATGAAGTGGACACATCCGCTCTTTGGAAAATAATTCAGTCTTTAATATTTATTTATTTATTTTTTATGCACAAAAAAAGAGACACATTTTCGTCAAATGGTAGTAGTAGTACTGTAGTACAATGATAGTAATGGTAATGATGATGATGATCATGATGATATGATGATGGTGATGATGGTGATGATGACGATGACGATGATGATGACAATAATAATGACAGTTATTCCAATAATACCATAATAACCAGACTCTCAGAAAAGGAAGCAGATTTCAGATGAAACAAAGAATTCCATTTATTGTGGGTTTTTTAAAATTCTCTCTCTCTCTCTCTCTCTCTCTCTCTCTCTCTCTCTCTCTCTCTCTCTCTCTCTCTCTCTCTCTCTCTTTCTCTCTCTCTCTCTCTCTCTCTCTGCTCTGGTGGGACGCGCTGATGGAGGTCAAGTGCAGGGCTTTTCAGCTATTTCACAATAACTAATCAACAAACACTGCGTAGTTGTCGTTTGTGTTGTTTTCTCTTTTAAGTCATGATGAAATTAAATTAATGTCAGTCTTCATCAGAAAACACAGTCATGTAGGCGTACCTTCAAGGTGAGACGACTCGGCCTCCTTTGCTACCAGGGGCGAAGCGTGGCCCTTTGCAGAGAGTAATTAGAATTTAAGCTAGTAAGATCCTTATAATAGGACGTATCGCGACATCATATTTACATAATTATAAATGCAGCGACTAAAACAATGAAACGGGTGCCAGGCACTGCAAAATCTAAATAGCGGGCTATTCTTGTCAACAGGACAGGAATGCAGCAATTTACAGGCCAAACTAATATGAAAATACCATTCATTCATACTAACAGCGCATACTTTTTCATCCGTTTTTAAAAATATAATTTGAACGGCAAGTTTTCATTGTCATATAATTTGAACGGCAAGTTTTCATTGTCATATTCATAGCCAGAGATTTTGTTATTCTACCATCTTATAAAGTTTTGCGAAAAGGACCCATTAACATTAAATGGCAGAAAGTGCTTAACTGGCATCTCTGTCAACGATGCAGCGATCTCGGAGAAGTGGCTATCTGCCGTTGCGGTATAGGTTCGCTCGACCTATCAAGTGAAGTGAATCAGATGTTCTTGATAGTTTACGTTCGACTGATTTTGATCACAGTTATATCTAGATCTAGACTATTATTATTATGTTTTGATAGCTCTTGCAGTGCGTAGAGTAAATTATTCTTAGATGACCTCAGACTAACAAACAAATCCACACAAAATCTTTCACGCTACTCTTTACCTTTCGATTAGGATGAAAACGACAGCATAGGGAAAAACATGCATTGATAAAATCAGGTCAAACTTTGATTATAAACCTATTTCTTTCCCCCACTATTCTGCTGACTGCGGGGCCGCGTCGACGAATACAGGCTATGCCTAAGCTAGCTCCTGGGTGTAGTCAAGTCTTCTTCGTCTTTGTTAATCAGTGATTATGGACCAGTTCATAAGGTGTCGGTCCCTATCAAGATGCTTTTCGGTGAGGGGTGTTGGACTACAAACGCAAATAGCGAGGTAGAATTGAATGCTGAACTGACTAAATGGACGTGGAGTTGGGCTCGATCTGGAAAGCACAGTAATTCTAGAATTAATATTCGAAAGGTAATCACTGATTATTTGATTGTGAGGAAGCCTCGCCCCTGTTTGCTACCAATAAGATAATTTTACATTTTGTGACAACGCAGGTTGTCTCCAATCCACACCATTTTCTGAGTTCTTTTATCAGCAGCGTAGTAACCTTCTAACCACGTGTGGCTTCATCTCCTTGGCAAAATTCTTTCCTTTTGCATTGTAGCTGATTCTCTCTCTCTCTCTCTCTTTCTCTCTCTCTCTCTTTCTCTCTCTCTCTCTCTCTCTCTCACTCTTTCTCTCTCTCTCTCTCTCTTTCTCTCTCCTTCTTTCTCTCTCTCTCTCTCTTTCTCTTTCTCTCTCTTTCTCTTTCTCTCTCTCTCTTTCTCTCTCTCTCTTTCTCTCTCTCTCGCTCTCTCTCTTTCTCTCTCTCTTACTCTTTCTCCCTTTCTCTCTCTCTTTTTCTCTCTCTTTCTCTCTCTCTCGCTCTCTCTCTTTCTCTTTCTCTTTTCCTTTCTCTCTCTCTCTTTCACTCTCTTTCCTTCTCTCTCTCGCTCTTTCTCTCTCTCTCTCTTTCACTCTCTTTCTTTCTCTCTCTCTCTCTTGCTCTCTCTCTCTCTCTCTCTTTCTCTTTCTCTCTCTCTTTTTCTCTCCTCTCCGTCTCACCCCCACCCCCTCCTTCCCTCTATCTGTCCATTTATTTTGTTTTTGTTCCGTTATGACAAGTCGCAGAAACTGAAGTCACATTCGAGTTCGATACGTGTTAGGGCTGAGGCGCTTGAAACAGCTTAAGGTAAGTTTCGAGCTGAAATTGATCAGCTTACAAATACCAAAGAATGTTGTTACAATACGTACGCCCCAGGTGTTGTTGTTGTTTTTTATGCGCTAGGGGTACGTATTTTAAAGTCTTCTATGGCTCCAGAGCTAGAGAGCTAGCTCCTTCCGAAATACTCCTAGCAACAGACTTAATGAATTGTTCTTTCAGATTTTCTTTTTGTTTTCCTCCTGTTTTTGGGTTGGAAGGGTAGGGGGCAAGGTCAGATATCCAATAAGATTTAGGGTTGAGGACAAAGATAAGGTTAGGGACAGGCACGTGTACGTACGCGCCCCTACGCGCTTGTTGCGCACTACGCTCGGAGTGCGTACATACTTATAACAACAGCCAACACAAACAGTTTTCAGACCAGAAGAGGGAAAAAGTTGCAATAACAGCAACAATGCATGTAGAAATTTCTATATCATGTTTCTGCTTTTCCTGTCTCCCTCAGGACAAGGGACTTCAGAGAGACAGTCAGTGGGGCAGTGGCACATTACAATGGGCATATTGCAGAGCTTCCCCTGGCTACTGGTAGAAAAACGAATAATGTATAAGGTGGCTACTAGTCTGTGTCACAAATGTATGTACGAAAACGCACCAACTTATTTAACTGATCACTTGACTCCCTGTGCACATGTACCATCACGACATCTTAGGGCATCTGCTGACACTAAAAAGTTTAAAATTCCCAAGATATCCCTTAAGATCATGGGTGAAAAATCTTTTTCTTATCAAGAGCCTCAGATTTGGAATTCTATGATTCAGTCTTTGACAGAGACTGAAAATTTTAGGGCTTTTAAACATCAGCTGAACAGCCATCTTTTTTACACTCTGAATATCTATCTAGTTGTTCGAGTATGCCTGTGTATTGTGTGTGTGATTTGCACGATATTAATTTTGTAAAGCTCTTAGAGCCTGGTGGTTCACGAGATGAAGCTTTATATAAATGCGTGTAGAACTATTATTATTATTATTAAATGTACATTAATTCCCTTTTGGATTGTGATTTTAAATATTTCTCTTTAGATTTTTCCCTTAGGCTGTTACTGGGGCACAGTAGTGTAATTGTATCAAAGCTGAATAGAGAAAATACCAAGTTATGTTCACTATTCAGCTAGATCGGAGTTTACTATTATAAAGAACGCCCCCCCTCCCCCCCCCACCCCACCCGCCCCACCAACAGTCTTTTAACCTTACGTTCTGTTTCATCCACCGAGGCTTCAAGGTGCTCGCCTCTCATGCCAAGCGTCCCGGGTTCTAAACCCGGGCAGTGCAGGCATGTTGGAAATTGGATTTTTCTCATATTTTCAAGTCCCTGGTCCTATTGGGGGGCAGGGTCGAGTACCTAGTCTTCTCGGATAAGGACGAAAAAAATCGGAGGGCCCGTGTGCACGTTGCGCACGTTAAAGATACCTTGGCAGTTGGAAATCGTAAAGAGCAGGCCGAAAGGCCGTGCCCGGGCAAAATTGAAAATTGAAATTAATAGATTAAAATTTATCCATATCATCCCCCCCACCCCCCCCCCCACCCCCCCCCACCCCCCCCCACCCCCGCCAGAATTTATTATTCATTTTTAAATATATATTGTTATTAATAAATATTCAAATATTATTTGAGTTGTGTGTTGTGTGAACTGATGTGAGTTGTGAACTGCTGTGAGTTGTGAACTGTTGTGAGTTGTGAACTGCGCCTAACAGGCTGCGTTACAATTTGCTCTGAGATAGAGAGAGAGAGTGAGCGAGACAGGGAGAGAGAAAGAAGCAGTGCAGTATGTTGAGCGCTTCGCAGGCAGCTTCATTCTGCTCTGTGGTTGACATGTTGTTTCTGTAAAGCGCATAGAGCATTTTAAATGGATATGCGCTATATAAATGCTATACATTATTTTTTTTTTAATTATTATTTCATAGGCAAAAAGAAAAAGTTGGAAGTAGCAAAGCCTCGCGTAAGAAATAATACCCAAACGATACAATGAAGTACAAACTAAATGAGAAGACAGAAAATGGCCGATATTTTGGCTACACCCTTTTTCAAGGAAAAAAAACGAAAAAAAAAACGGAAAAACAAAATGGAAAATGGAACAGATAAAACAATCGAACAATAAAAGACTTGAATATGAAATGAGAAGAATCTAAGCAGACTAATTATGTCTACTTAACTGCGAGTTCTTGCTTATACAGCAGCATAGAAGGACGTCTGCCAATATGTGGAGGCTCGAAGGTTTCTATAATATTTCGAGACTTCACAATCAGACCTGAACATTTCAGTTGTTCCCAATTAACTAAATTCCTGGCCTGATAGTGTTTGAGAAGGGCGGTTGTTATAAGATAAGTAAGACAAAATACAACTTTGTTACGTTATCTTGTTGTCACAGCACCAGTAACAGTGCAACAGTAAATACAATATCTAAGACCTACAGGCTCTTTAACGCATAGCGCACACACGCACATGGCTCACACAACATTACCAGCAAATAAGAACATTACTCACACATACACACACTGTCAGAACAATCCATCAGGAAAACTAACTATAACAGCATACTACATCAGGAAACACTACTACTTCGAATGGCGCATGGCAAAAAAGATCGTCTGTAGCGCTCTCTGTTATGAGGTAAGTACCGTCTCCAAACATTTTTTCGGGGGGGGGGGGGGGAGAGGTGTACGTACACATACTTATCACTAACCCCGTCCATATCCTTAACTCTAAATCTAATCGAATCCCCAACCCTGTCCTCTTAACTTATCAACCAAAAAAAACAGGAGGAAAACAAAAAGAAAATCTGAAAGAATAATTCATTAAGGCTGATGTTAGGAGCATTTCGGGAGGAGCTCTCTAGCTTTGAAGTCACAATAGGCTTTAAAATACTTAGGCCCTGGCGCAAAAAAACTCGCGGGACGTACGTACTTGTAACAATATTCTTTGAGAAGTATGCAGGCCAGAACAGGTTGGGGCAGGCAAGGTGGCATGGTCTACAACTTTAAAGAGGCATGCTGTTCCAGGTTGAGACAAAGCCAGGAGAGGGGAGGGGCTGTTAAAGAATGTTGTAATGAGAGACAAGCACAAAATACTAACATCTTAAAGAAGATTCGTAAAAGACTGATACAGATTTTTTTAAAAATAATTATAGAACGTATTAATCGCTAATTTACAAAACCACTTAATGAGCAGTTTGAAATGGGGCCATACATTTCCCATCTGGCCTGGGACTATAATCAGCTTTGCCCGGGCTTGGAAGTGTGCCAGAGCCAGTAAGTCTAGGATGTAAGTTACCGGGTCAGTCAGCTGACCTTCTTCTCTTCCCTGGGGACGGCCAGCTCCGTCTTGCATTGACCTACATAGTAGGATAAGATTCATATTGCCCTTTCCAGGTAGTTGACCCAAAACTCATCTCTCTCTCTCTCTCTCTCTCTCTCTCTCTCTCTCTCTCTCTCTCTTTCTCTCTCTCTGCCTCAGTCTGTCTGTCTGTCTGTCTGTCTTTCTCGCCCTCTCTCTGCCTCTGTCCCTGTCTGTCTGCCTGTCTGCCTGTTTATCTGCCTGTCTGTCTGTCTCTCTCTCCCTCTCTTTTCCCCTCTCTCTTTCTCTGTCTCTCTCTGCTTCTCTGATGCTGAACACAAGGGGTCATTTCATGTTAGACACTCATTAGTTTGGCACGGAAATTCGTAATTGTAAACTCTTGCATTTTCTTGATCTTACTAGAGCTCGAGGGTGAATGTGGAGCATCTAAAACTTTTGTGGAACCGGACCAAAAATTAAGAAAAGTTGTGAACTGTCTCAACGTTTGACCATAAGTTACGTGGACACGTCCATTTTGGACAAAATGTAGACTTTAATATTGTTTATTTACTACTAGCTGACCCGCGCAAGATATATCTTGCACATTTTCCATGTACTAAGCGCAACCGTATATCTACATCTAGGCTACATTAAAACGGCATTTGGATTCCATGTTATGACTAATAGAACTTACAGTTACACCACAATTTCACACAAAACTATTTTATTTAATCTTCGTTTCTTGGTACGGAACCAAACTTCCGCGTTCAGTCGGCACGTCAAAATGGTATCATTCTTCCGGTTCACTCAAAATGGTGAATTAAAATAGAATGACCGAAAAAATCTATTTTGATAAATTCGGGGACAGGAGTTTTCGAATGTTTTATGTGACGAAAACCTGGGTATGTAGATATTGTGGACGTGTGTAAAATTTGAAGCGTGTGGGCTTAGTATTAATGGGGGAGTAGGCTAACATAGCCTCCGAAGTTCACTTTTATAATAATAGATTTCTTTTAGCCGCAAAAAGGAGACGCATTTTGACTGAGTAGAATGGAAAAGTATGACTGGGAATTTCGTTTGACTACGTGACCACCGCTCTCCGAACGACACTTTAGATCGTGTAAACAAAGGTAAGCACGGCGCACGAACCCTCAAGACACAAAGAGAGACCGACCGCTGGATAGTTCGATTTTTTTTTCTTTTAGAAGGAAAGAGTAGCCGAATGGTTAGTGAGATGGTTTTCTTCTTCTTGGCAAGGCGGTTGGCACCATAACAGAGGTCGCGGGTTCGAGCATTGCCTGAACCATTAGATTTCCTTCCTTCTTTCACTCCAGCTTTTCTCAGCACTAACCTGGGATTCACTTCTAAGCGCGTCACCTTTCTCGCTTTAACTTTGAAAGATAAATTTTGCCCCATTGGAAACACGACAATTCCAAGACAATAGCAATAGATTTAATTGTTGCCAATTTAGTTCTCGTTTGTTCTATCTCCATTTTCTGAAAAAAAAATATGGCGATGTTTCAGTAAGCAGAAGAGGTATTACAATTAATTACACTTTGACACTTATTAAAATGGGTTGTGGCACTTATCAAGCTGCCGAACAGTTCCAATTTATTCTAACTCTTTATCATAACTCTAAAGCCGCAACTGTCTAACGTCGAATTTCTCAGTTGTGCAAAAAGTGGAGCTGGAACAAACAAGAACCTAAGGTCGCGTGATTTCTCTACATTTACAGCTGGAAGGTTTCCTCCACCCGGGGTGGGACTTCTGTGCATGTGGCTAGAAGTCAAGATTCCCAATGCGTTTGAAACACAATAGAGCAGCTTACAAAAGTAACTCATGATCGACCACAATGGAATACTGACAGGAAAAGTTATCAATCACATTGACAGGGTTCGCGTGTCGTTTGACTGAAGACCCTCCCCATGAAATGAGACTGTTCGTTAAGCAAAATAGTTGAACATGTAAGAAAACAATCGCATAAAAGTCGGTCACTTACAGCCACGAAGCTAATACTGCCGGGCAAAGGAAAAACGACATAACAGACTTCATTGTCTTTTTTTCTATTTTATTGGGTCTATGAGCTTGTCTCGCACACAACTTTTATTCGTTATTCTAAGGCAGATAGACGTATCTGCTAGTGAAATAGTAATTTCTAGTGAGGCAAACCAACACATCTGATTGTTCGTAATCAGAGACAATAAAGTAGAAAAAAGGCCAGCTGTTGGTTACGTCGTTTTTCCTTTGAGCGGCAGCATCGTTTAAAAGGATTAGGGGAAGAGACGGCTGAAACGTCAAGAGAGACTGAAAATTGACAGTAAGACAAATGGTCAGCCGCGGCTCTGAAGTCCATTTTCATCTAAGCAAGCTTAGCACTGGCACGTGCTGGCCGATTTTCTTCGGCCGACCAAGTTGTCGGTGAGGTCGTGACATTTAGCTTCAGTGAGATCTTGTTTTCACTGCAATAACATCTCGAAATCGACTGATGCACGGATAGACTTCCAGTGTACTTTACAAAAATATTGTGTGCTATGGTTTCTGGAAACGTGGGCTTTGAAGAGAAAGGCGGGAGAGAGGGGGGCGTCCGTGTGTCCGTGTGTGTGTGTGGGGGGGGGGGACTGTTCTGATCACGAGAAGGAAGGAAATCCTGAAATTTTTTATATGAAATCCTGTGTGAAATTGGCTGATAATCGTTTTCCACCATAGTGCACGATACAAGGAAGAATAATTTATTGCTGGTACGTGAATTTCGAGAAAGAGGAAGTAACTGCCTTCAGAAAGGGGATTACGTTTTTTAGAGGCATTCCCGATTCTCTGTCCCTGCGGAGGTGGCAAAATAAAACATTCTATGGAAGTAGACAAGTCGCGGCTGTCAGGAAGAGCGGTTTATTCATCTTTATTTGCCAGATGCAGACATAAACAACCTATTTTTTACACGACTTAAAATTTGATCGAAGATGCTTCCTGGATGCTTCCTCCCAGCATTTCGTCACAGTCATGACACATTTGGTTAAGTCATTTTTTGGTATTCTTTGTTACAAAAGATTTTCAGCATACACGAAAAAAGAAAATGACGTCTTTGCTTTGCTGATCTTGAGGCAAGTGTGCAGAAGTCATTCCATCTCGAAAATCGGATATTTAAGACACGGAACAAACCTTCATGATATTAAGGAAACGAAATAAACAACCCTTATTTTTTCGGGCAAGTTGCTCTAAAAATGTCTTAAAATGGCTTTGCTAATTGTGATCTTCTTCTTCTTCTTTCGTTCACCAATCTAAATCTGCATATTTGTTTTTTTAAGAAAATCCACGGCTTTCTGCAGTTCTGGCAGAGCACCATAGAGTTTGATATTCAGGTCGGTGGGTTTGGGCCAATATGTTTCTCGCAGTGCTAAGAAGAGTGTGTACTTCTGCAATATTTATGCTCTGTGTTTTGAGGAGACTGGCTGCACTCACATATGGGAGATGTTTCTATTTTAAACTTGGTGAACATAAATGGTGGTGGAGCCTATTGTGGTCAGTTCTTAGTCGGAACAATACCACTTGATTCTCTCTGTTCAGGAGATGATATTTATCCTGTTGGTTTATTTGCTGCCGTCTGTTTTTGATGAGGTTTTTCTTCTCATAGTAGTTTAAGAGGCACTGTGGCTGCTCCAGGCGGGAACCCTCCTTGCTGATTGTGATGATTTACAGAAAATTCTACTTTAAATGAAAGCAGACTCGCACTGCTCATAGTTTAACAACACACCCCCTACCCCATTTCCTCCAACTCAGTGTTTCTCTATCTTTTTTGTCCCAGGCCCACATCGAGTTTTCCCCAAAAAATGTGAGCGCCACCATGATCGGATGAAGTTCTATTGCTCATCCCTGGCCGATCGAGTTTTCACTCGTGACGGCGATGGCGAATATGGCAGTACTCTTTAGTTGTGATACGGCCCCATAAAGGCAGTTGGAGACTGTCGGAGTATCTGGGAGGTAGCGGGATCTGAGATGTTTTAGTCCTTGGCACTCCGCCAGGATGTGCTCGACTGTCTCCTGCGGGGACCCGCAGTGCCGGCATACTGGCTCACGGAGTGGGTTGAAACGATTTAGATGTGCGTTCAACTCGACATGTCCCGTCCTCATACGCTGTATAATAGTCGCGTATTTACGCTCTAGTGTCAATATCGGGTCTTTGATGTTTGGTTTGGTTTGGTTATGATACACCCTACGTCCTTTATCCGAGTTTGCCCACTGATCTAACCATTTCCTGCGTCCGTGAGCGCGGATTCTGGCTCGGGCTGCTGGGTAAGACGTTGGGTGCTTTGGCTGTTCGCCTCTGGTCCCCTGTTTCGCTAGGCTATCTGCAACCTCGTTGCCCCGGATTCCTATGTGCGCGGGGATCCACTGGAGGTGGACCTCGACACCGTATCCACTTATGATCTGGTGGCAGATATGTCTGCTTTTGTCTGCGCCATGTGCCTCGAGCTTATGGTTGAGCGATTGGACGGCCATCAGTGTGGCCCTTGAGTCTGAGAACACAACAATATCTTCTGGCGATACTGTTCCGTTTTCAAAGCCGTTGAAAACCGTAGTCAGTGTCCTCCAAATCGCTGTCGCCTCAGCGTCGAAGTTGGAGCCGTTCGCCCCGCATGGCCCATAGATCTTATCGGTGTCGGTGCCGTCAGAGTAGTATATAATTGCTCCGTACCCCGCATTCGTAGTCGCCTGTACTGCCGAACCGTCAGTATAAGCCTTAATCATGTGTGCTGGGTACGAGTCAATAGTTTCGCCAGCGGCCGTTTTCAGAATCGTGGGATTGACCTCCTTAGTCACGTTTGTGTCTAGAAGCGTGGTTTTGACCACTGGGGGTTTCAGGGAGGCGTGAGGTGGCTCTTTCGTCCATAACCGAAGGGGCATTCTGTCTTGTTCTAGCCCATACTCCTCAGTTAGCCGTTTGGCCTCGCCCAGGAACGACTTCTTCTGAAGTATTTTCGGTGGCGGGTCGATTTCGATCGCCTCCCGCGCCGGGTAGTCCGGCTCGAGCCTTTTTAACCTCTCGTACTGCTGTAGTACGCTTCCTTCCCTTCTGGTTGCCAGTGGTTCCACATTGGTCATGATTTCGAGAGCATTCGTAGGAGTGGTTTTGAGGCAGCCTGTTATGAGTCTCAAGGCGCTGTTCTGAACTCGGTCCAGTGCCGACAGCGTTCGGTCGCTGGCCATTGGTTGCAGTGGTAGGCTATATTCTAGTCCTGCTCGGACGTAGGCTAGATATAGCTGTCTGAGGACCTTCCCAGTGGCACCCCAGTTGGTACTGGCGAGCATTTTCAACAGTGTCAATCGCCTCCTAGCCTCAGTCTCGAGCTTGCTGACGTGCGTCTGCAAGTTGAGCCTGCTGTCAAGTTCAACTCTCAGGTATCGTGGTGCGATTTCCCTTTGGAGTGTCTGGCCATTGATCTTAAGATTGATGGTGGCTTTCTGGGCGTGTTTGCCGTTGGTGAAGAGTTGATAAACGGTCTTATTGACGTTTATCTCCATCTTCCACAATCGGCAGTAGCAGGCAAGCGTCGCGAGGTCCCGGTTAAGGTCTCGCTGTAGCCATTGGACATGCTTTCCTGTCCTCCAGATTACCATATCATCGGCATACATCGCTTTTTCGCATCTCAGGTATTGTGTAAGGTCGCTGGTGTAAGCTGCAAAGAGCGTGCAGCTTAACGCTGAGCCTTGCGGCAGGCCATTCTCCATGGTGAGTTGGCTTGAGGTCTGTCCGTTCACTCTGGTGCGGACTGTTCGATTGTGAATGAAATCTTTGACCCATCCGTACAGATTTCCTTTGACCTCCGCCTTGAGTAATTTAAGGAGTAGCCCACCTTTACACACCTTATCGTACGCTTGTCTGAGATCGACGAATACGGCGATCGTATGCTCCCGCCTATGGAAACCATTATTGACCGCTTGGGTCAATCGGATAAGCTGGTCCATCGTCTGCCTGCCACTACGAAAGCCCGCCTGGTGTCTGTCTAGAAGACCGCGCTCTTCTAGATACCAGGTCAGCCGGTAGTTAACCATCCTCTCCCCTACTTTGCAGATGCAAGAGGTAAGGGAAATTGGCCTGTAATGTGATGGTTCGGTACCATCTTTGCCTGCTTTCGGGATAGCTGTCACCACGGCCTTTTTCCAGTCAATAGGGAGTTTTCTCTCGTGCCATGTTCTATTTATTAAGGCTAGGAGCCATTTCTTTGCCGTGGGGCCCATCTGGAGCAACATCTCGCTAGAGATTTTTTCCGGGCCTGGCGCTTTACGATTTTTACACTTGCCAAGTGCTCTCTCCAGTTCCTCTAGGGTGAACTCACTGTTAAGGCCCTCGTAATCGCTGTCTACTTGCGATTGTTCGAGCTGACGCCTGACCTTACGGAGCCCCTTGTCCGCATTCGTAGCTTTGCCACTCTTATTTGTACTGGCAAAGTGTCGGTTAAGCATGATTGCACGCTTATGGTCTGTCACCGCGACCGTCCCGTTTGCCCGTATCGGAGCGACATTCTTCACTCTTTGCCCCCGATTAAGGCGATTCAGGACGGTCCACGCTCGGCCACCACTCGGGTCCACGTTCAGAGACTCGCACAGGTTTAACCACTTTGCCCTTTTTGTGCTTCTAGACAACAGCTTGACTTTGGCGGTCAATCTGTTATATTCGATTCTGGCCGCCGTGCTCGTTTTTGCTTTTCTTCTCGCCCTCTTACGCTGTCGGACCGCCTGTTCAAGTTCCTTTGACCAGGGCAAGCGATTTAGGGGCTGCAGTCCTCGCGGAATACTCCGCTTAGCAGCTGCGAGCACAGCCGTAGTCAGTACGGCGTTAGCTTCATCAATAGAACCCTGGTTGGGGTCCACCTCGTTCAGAGTTAAACCTAAAGTCTCTCTGAACTCTTCCCATCTGCCTCGTCTATAATTCCAGTTTAAACGTTTCTCCTTCTTCTTAGCTGTTTTGGTCTGGATTTGTACGAGGAGGAGAAGATGGTTGCTACCTACGTCCTCGAGGACTGCGTAGCTGTGTCTGGTAACGAGGTCAGCAGATAGAAGCGTAATGTCGGGCCGGCTCTCCGCGCCGTTTGCTCGATGCAGGCAAGTAGGCGCGGAGTCGGCTGATTGTATCCGGACCAGGTTCGAACTTAGGAGGAGATCTTCGACATTTCTTCCTGCGATGTTCGTGGATTCTGGGGCGTACCCCATTTCAGGGCTTCGTGCGTTGAAGTCTCCTCCCATGATGGTATTATTCAAGGTAGCCTCTGTCAACCCTAGGTCGCAGGGGACCTTAGGGGGATCATAGACATTCGTGATGGTGAAGGACACGCCGTCCTTCCATACTGTAAGGGTGAGGGTATCAGTTTCACCGTTGCTCGTCGGGGCGTGCTGCCTCACAGCCGTATGTCATTGCGTACCAGTGTGGCAATGCCTCGGCATTTGGTACACGAGCAGGTGTACACGGTATACCCTGTGACGTGCGCGCCTCTCCCATTCAGAGGAGTCTCTTGGATGAGAGCTACATGTATGTGTTTTGCCTTCAGGAGCTTAGTTAGCTCCAGGACCTTCGGGCGAAGGCCGCAGACGTTGAGCTGCAACATGTTAAGTGTCGCAGGGGGATCCCTCGCCGCTAGGGTCCCCTTGTTAGTTTTCACACTCATTCACACTCGCATTCGGACACAGGTCACCAGTAGCATACTTGCGTAGGGGGACCTGGCAACTGCCATCCTCCCTACGGAGAATATGTCTGGGTTTCTCAGCCCCACGTTTCTTGTTGCCATATTGTACCATCATGTAAAGTGGGAATTTGCTGCTGCTTGGACCCCTTTCAGACAAATGGAGGCTGGTGACAGCCTGAACCGACTGATTCGTATCACGTCGTGATCAGAATCTCTCTTTCTCATCCGCCAGCGTGCGGTCATTGTCTTGTTTAGTCGTTGTCACGTAGTGCTTGCTGCACGTTTTTTCGAAAGATCGATCTGGTCAGTCCCCGGCCCTCAATCGGGGACTGCCACCACTGCGTTCTGCTAGGCAATTGGCCCCCATCTGCCTACAGCAACGGAAAGCTCCCAGTGTTTAACGGCTTCGGGAAGGTCAGCCGTCAGCCCGTCCCCGTTAGCCAGCCCCCAGCTTGGGCTGCTCCGCTGCTACCACGTGGCGGTCGAGAAGAAATTCTCCCCGGGTCTCTCCAGACCTGGGATCGGGCTTATCCGGAGCCCGGAGGCTGCGGAATGGTCATGGGCGAAACGGTGATCATCTGCTAGTACCACTCGTTCGCATTCACCTTGTACGAGGGATCCACCGAGGCCGGACCAGTATTCGACTACAGTAGTCGGTTTCCCGGAAAGACTGCAACAGCAGGACCCTCGGAGCAGCGATCGGATGAAGTTAGTCTACAGTGTAATCGGTCAAAACTGGATTTTCTTGTGTACGGAAATGGAAAGGTTAACGTCAAAAAAACTGTTCAAGTAATGAAATAGAAAGAATATTTTCATGTATAAGGAAATGCCGTTTTCGTACACATGGGATATGGAAAAACGCGTTCATTTACTTGATGGATTTCTGACGTTTCCGTTTCCGTACACATGAAAACCCAGCCTCAGTCGTGCTTAATCATTATTGAAGTCGAGCTTCTCTTAAGTTCGATGTTTTAACTCCAGCTGACAAGGAAACCACCCACAGGACATAAACAAACAACCGTTTATATCTATACAGTCTATACAATATATACCATGAAATTAAGATTTCTATGAAAAATCCCAACGCCCAATTATGAAGTCCCATGCCCTACCAAAATATTGCCATGCCCATCAACTTGAGAAACAGTGGTCCAACGATCAAGGAAAACGATGGCTCAGATAAACCGATTACAGAAACTAAAAAGAGATCTCAACCAGGTGGAATCTGCTCTGTGGAGTCAACAGGTCAGTTTATTTTTACATTCAACTAATCTGGGTGGCGCGTCATTCACAACTTGGCCTGGCCAGGTTAGTTACCCCGTGTGCAATGACCTCAATTCCAGACAGTGACCTCTGGCGCTGACCAGTCCTGGGACCAGCCGGTCATCTAACTGGACAGTTTGACCGATTGCCCCAAGTCACATAATACCAGCTTTGCTAGTCAGAGACCATGCATATTTTTGGCTCTCTTAACATCTTTAGTTCAAGGAAAACTATTTTTTTTTGAAGTTATAAATCTGTATTGTTAATTACTCATGAATGGAATCATGTTTATCTGTATTTTATTTACAAAGGATGGAATGTTCTTTGAATCTAAAACCTGCATGTAGGTCTTCATTTTAGGAACTTCGCTGTCCTTGGTATTTACACTTCACTTTTTCTTGCTGCCCGGGCAAAATTGAAATTAAAATTCATAGATTAAAATCTATCCCTATCACCCCCCATATCACCAACGAAAATTTATAATTCATTATTGAATAAATAGTATATAATATATATTCAAATAATATTATAATACTTTAGAATACAAGTTGTGAGTTGTGAACGGTTTTGAGTTGTTAACTGCGCCTAACAGGCTGCGTTACAATTTGCTCTGAGATAGAGAGAGATAGAGAGAGTGAGAGAAAGCGAATGAGAGAAAGAAAGAGAGAGTGAGAGAGATGCAAATGGAGAGAACAAGACTTTCTGTAAAGTGCCTAGAACAAACTCGTTTGGGTTAGGCGCTATAGAAATGATCTTCATTATTATTATTATGTTTTTGTTTTTCTTGTTCTTGTTGATGTGTTTTTGCGGTAGGGATTCGTTTTTTAGAATTTTGCCCAGGCAGCGGCCTTGTTCAGCCTGTTCGTCTCGACTTTTAACTGCCAAGGTATCTTTAACGTACGCAACGTACACACGGACCCTCCGAGTATTTCGTTCTTATCCGAGAAGACTAGGTTCTCGGTCCTACCCACTGTAAGATCAGGGACAGGGATTTTTTTTCCCCCGAAAAAAAAAAATTCCAACATGCCTGCACCGACCGGGGACCGAACCTGGTACCTTCGGCATGAGAGGCGGGTACCTTGCCTGTAGATCACCGTGTCGCCTGAATCTAAAATCTCAGGACCGCTGAAATATAAAGAGCAACCAGGAATATCAAGAATATGTATCTTTCTGAAATTTATAGTGTTAAACTATAAATTTACTCACTTGTTGTTGTTTTGAGTGCGATTCTTGCATAGTTTTTAGCAACTTTAAACGAGAAAGTGAACATCGAATTCAGACTTTTGTTCGACATCATATCTAACATCTTATCATACTTTTTCTTCTTCTTCTGAGGTCTCCATGTCGGTCATGATTAGATCAGGAGGCTAGTAGCCTGTGTGAAAGATGCCATGAGTTCAAGTTATCCTGCGGTCACATACAGCTTCGACTGTAGCGCCCTATCTCCCGACCAGCAGTTTTCTCCTCTTTCTTGTTCATGCATGAAAGATTTTATAACGAAACGACTATTAACTTGATGGTAACTGTCATGATTCAGATGTTATTAAAACTCACGCAGAGAGTGAGTTGTTTTTTTACCAGGGCCATGAAAAATTGGCTGGTGGCCTTGAACGGTCCTCGCCGAATTATAGTTGGTGAGTAAATAAATGTAAAGTTAAACGGTTAGATTCACGCTTGTCGGTTTTAATGTTCGTGATTAATAAGTAATGGAGTAGGGGTGAAACAAGGTGGGGACAGTTGACATTGTTAAGTATGACTAGACAAATTTTTGCACGTTAACTGGCTGGTAGAATAG
This sequence comes from Onchidella celtica, assembly GCA_963931925.1. Taxonomy (NCBI): domain Eukaryota; kingdom Metazoa; phylum Mollusca; class Gastropoda; order Systellommatophora; family Onchidiidae; genus Onchidella; species Onchidella celtica. The sequence continues at coordinate 57,043,008 of OZ007573.1, forward strand.
TGCAGACGTATTACTACAATTAAAATGGTGGGAGGTTTCGACCTATGAGATAGCTGAACTAATTGGGCCAGCGGACTAGCACGCTGGGTAGTTAGATAGTATATAACATCGTGTAACGTTCAGATTAGGTGAATACAGGCGAGCAGAAGCATCGTGTCGTGAAGTATCTCCGGTCGACCAGTACCTGAACTGTGTGCTTTGAAGACAAGAATTCCTTGCTAACGGACTGACTGAGCTCTAGAAAGAAAGGTCTGAGTGGGCTGACCTTTGAAAGCCCACGCTGCGCTATTTTGATGTTCGCGCCTACCAGTAGGCGTGAGCAATGGTAATATATTTTATTTGTTCAAGCATAATAGAGATCGGAGATAGAGAGAGAACTACAGCCTCATAGGAAGACTAAGGAAACCCCAGCTGGCACTCGACCACGAGTGTCCTGTATCATAGATCTATTGCCATAGTATGATTGGAATAATATAGCACATTGTTGATGAATTGAATAGTGATTGTGCATAAAATATAGTCTTTTGGCAACTGCTTAAATTACCTACAAGCCGAAGAGTGCTTCTGTAGGCTTTGACGTACTGGGCTCTCCTAACATTTAAGCCCCTATGATTTATGGAGAGTTTGCCTGGCGACTGGCCAGTGGCGACTCAACTGTCACTTTAAATTGATATCTAGTTTCGTATAATATACCTATTTGCTATTGATTGCAGTACCTCCATAGTTACATGAATATCATTGGTTAAGTTATTAATTAGAGTTTTTTTTTGGTTTGGATAATTGATTTGAGGTCTTTATTTTAGGAGGTTCGCTGCCCTTGGCATTTACACCTCACTTTACTTGTTTTATTATTTCTTGTTCTGGCGGGGGGGGGGGGGGGATGATATGGATAAATTTTAATCTATTAATTTCAATTTTGCCCGGGCAGCGGCCTTTCGGCCTGCTCTTTACGATTTCCAACTGCCAAGGTATCTTTAACGTGCGCAACGTGCACACGGGCCCTCCGAATTTTTTCGTCCTTATCCGAGAAGACTAGGTACTCGATCCTACCCCCCAATAGGACCAGGGACTTGAAAATATGAGAAAAATCCAATTTCCAAGAACTACTCGATCCTACCCCCCAATAGGACCAGGGACTTGAATATATTAGAAAAATCCACTTTCCAACATGCCTGCACTGCCCGGGTTTAGAACCCGGGACCCTTGGCATGAGAGGCGAGCACCTTGCCTCTAGACCACCTTGTCCCCCTATTGGATATATACCCCTATTGTCTTTTGTTTTGTTATTAATATTTATGTAAACTATGGCCTGACCGGCCTGACATATATACGCTCTAGTTATTTAATACTTTTCTTGTGTGGTTGTGTCCGAGTGTGAGTTAGCTGCCTCTCGTGCAGTCGTCACATCCCCAAGACCCTAACTCTGCTCGTGACAGTAACGGTGTTGTTTTTTTTGTGGCCATTAAACTCTTTCTTGCTCACCCTGTGTGTGTGTTTGTGGGGGAGGGTGTTGTCTGTTATTTATGCACGAAACATTTTGTGTGTGGTCGGGATTTAATACAGAAAATTTAATGTGGTTCAAACCACGTGCACAAAAATTGGTGGTGATCTGTAAACGTATTTCGAAGAAATTGGAGAAAAAACAACAACATTGTTACGTTTAATTTGGATATGACTATGCTGACAAATACGCACTTTCTTTGTTGTTGATGTATCTTTAAAGATTCCATTGATTATTAACAGGAAATTTGTTCGTGTATTTTTGAAGGTTCTATTAATTAGCGACAGGAAGAAAGTTCCGAACAAAAATCAGGCAAGAATGGCATTTGAAAGTTTTTTTCGGTTTTGTTAGTTACGACTGTTGAATGGCATTCTTGTAAGGGAAGTAACAATGGAATCCCTCAGTTACATTTTCTTGAAATCGAGAGGAAAAGAAAATCCTTTAATTTGCACAGTGTCCGGCCCGGGTTGAGTGCACTCAGGAAGCTGGCGTGTGGACTCGTGCACAACAGGGAAAAATATTGCCTGCTTGTTTGTGTCAGTTACGTGTGACATGACCTGGAAGGGTGGAACTGAAGGGAGAGAGAGAGAGAGAGCGAGAGAAAGAGAGAGAGAGAGAGAGAAAGAGGGCGAGACAGAGAGAGAAAGACAGACCAACAGACAGACCAACAGACAGACAAACAGAGAGAGAGAGACAAAGGGAGTAGGTGATTAACAGAGTGTGTGGGTGAGTGTGCCTGAGAGAGAGAGAGAGAGAGAGAGAGAGAGAGAGAGAGAGAGAGGGGGGGGGGGCAAATGTGGGACAACAAGAAAAAAACAGAGAAAAAAATATGTAGGAGTGAGAGAGAAGATTGGGAATGAAAGAGAAGAAGAGTAGCTTATTCCAATTCTCATCTCACCCTTTGTTTTTTTTTGTTGTAATTTTTTGTTTGGTCATTTTTTGCATTATCTGCATTTTCAACATTAATTTAATGGCACGCGCTAGCATGCGCAGCTGTGGCTTATTTCATCTATATCAACACCATTTCTCCATGCGAGTACTTAATGATAAATTAGCTTTTTTCATGTAAATAATGCTCTAGCCATGAATGACGGACGAAATGTTATTCTATGTACACCACTATGATATCCGATCCATATGCTCTCCATGCGTGCTTGTTTCCTACAGCTCAGTGCCGCCGTGCCCTGTGAAAACAATGTATATTCCAAAAACAAACAAACATTTACAGGAGAGGCCAAATATCATTTCATGTTGCCTCCCGTTTTATTTTTTTGCTTCCATAGTGATGACCAAAGCAAACTATTCGTCGTACAACAGTGTAACCCAAATAAACAGAAAGAGCACGATGCATTTTATAAAACGGCAAGCTTAAAAGCCTCTCTCCGCGTTGATCCCGCTCGGCAAACCTAAATAATTCCCAAAGCAAGCAGCAGGGCATTTCTGTGTTCTGATTTTAGCCGCGAGCTGGTCAGATAGTTTAAATCAGCCGACAGCGGCGACCTACATGAGACAGGAAGTGTTCACGTATGCTTGTGGGAAAAAGAAGGATCGCAGCTGAGCAGTCAGTGGCACAAAGGAAACTCAAAAAAAAAAAAACAGCTAAAAAATACAAACGCCGGTGCACCTTCCACGGTATTTGAAACCTACATGCAAAATTTGGTTACCGCAGGTGGCCTAATAAAAACGCTTTTGGCATACAAAAGGTGAAGGATTTGTGAATTATACGTAATTATTATTATAGACGTTTAATAGTGAATTTGACCGATTTGACCGAGTTTGGCGAATGCTGTCCTGTCCATTTCCTCTGGTGGGGTTTGAGTTTGAGTTTGGGGCCCTTGGCCTCTGTCGGCACTTCAACGGCCATTTTTGGGCTTCTCAAGCACCGTATTTGAGCACCGTATTAATGTTTCGTATTCATGAGCTTCATCAATTTGAATTTCACGAGTGAGATTAAACAGTTTCCTATAAATTGTATTATAGGGGAAGAATTCTCAAAAGTTTTTTTGTAGTGACAGTTCTTGAAGAGAGTTTTATAATGAGAGCAAATGAAAGTTTAACTCTTTATGCGCCAATAGCCGATGAATTGGTTCTTCCTCTGATCACGTTTGTGACAATCACAAATGTAATGGTGCATTAGAATGCTGGTCTATTTTGTTTCGGGAAGAAAAGAAGGTCGTCTTTCTATTCATAGATGGTGCTGTAGTCAGTCTTCATTCATCTCCCCCACTATTTTCATCTTAATCTGCAAACGTGTTAAAATTCGCGGCACACAAAGAGTTAAATCAAGTTGTAGATTTTAGCCTTTTTCCGGAAAGGACAAGACGTCACATTATTCTCTCTCCGACATCGCTTTGGACTCTGCAGATATTCCCAATCAAAATAGTTTCAACCACGACCAGCGTGTCCATTATTTCATTACGGTCATTAAAGATAACGTTCCAAATAAACAAAAAGGTTTCGGAAAGTCCATTTTATTTGACGGGAAACCCCATGGGCCCAGCCTGCACTGTACACGAAACTAATGGAATACGGAAATACAGCAGACACAATAATAAAATATAAGAAAAACGCAAACTAGGTCATAATGTCACGCCTTATTTGCTCTAATTACTTTTTTTTTCTACCACCTGTGACAGAAGAGTTACCCAACGAAATCCGCAACAAGAACTCTCCGACAAGCGCCAGATTTTAATTGGCTTGATGTAGTATTAAATTTCCCCGGATGCATCCAACAGACTCTGTGATTTCCAAGGCGTCTTAATAACAATTGATTATTTCAATAATATTGAATAAAGCTGGCCTTCTTCAAACGCCGGCTTTTATCGACGTATGCATGCCAGGCTGATGCTCATGTTGTTTCAATGCTCACTGAGTAATATCTAGCAGTACATGGCAACGTGAGAAACATAAGTATGGCTGGGAAAGTAACGTGGATTCTGGGCATAAATCGTCAACTGGTCAAGAATGGTCATGAAACACAATCTCAATAGAATGTAGTGACATAATAGTTCGTCCGTCAGGTATGATGATGACCTTAACAACACCAGAGGAATAAAGAACAGAAATTGTTGAGAATTTCAACACATGGACAATAAAGAGAACTAAAGGACACAGAGGACAGAATGGAAAGACTGTTCTTTCATGACTTATGGCTTCTCATGTGACTGATAAGTCCTATTTTTGCCCTGCAGACCCTCCCGCATAAATGACAAGAGTGCTCCGTTGGTTCAGTACCACTGGGCCTTTTCTTGCGCCGTTCTCTTTTTTTGATAGCCTGCTGGACTCTGTCAGCTTCCCATGCTTTGCTGCCTCTGGTAAGGGCCGCCCTCCAATTTGCACGATCAAGCGAGAGCTTTTCCCACTCACTCACATCAATGGCAAAGGCCTTCAGTGATTGCTTGAGAGTGTCTTTGTAACGTCTCTTTGGGGCCCCAACATTCCTCGTTCCATTGGAGAGCTCAGAGAAGAAGATTTGCTTAGGGAGTCTGGAGTCGGGCATTCTGACAACATGTCCTGCCCAACGTAGCTGAATTTTTTTCAGGTGGCAGAAGATGCTCAATTCCTTGGCACGATTGAGGACCTCAGTGTCTGGAATTTTATCCTGCCATTTGATCCTTAGGATCTTTCTAAGGCAGGCCAGATGAAAGTGATTTAGCTTTCTGGCATGCGATTGGTACACTGTCCAGGTTTCAGCCCCATAGAGTAGGCTGGGAAGGACCACAGCATTGTACACTTTCAGCTTAGTGTCTGTGCGAATGCCGGCAACATCCCATACTCTCTTTCGAAGCCTGCCAAATGCAGAGCTGGCTTTGCTGATTCTTGAGAGAATTTCAGTATCAACACGAGCCGCGGAAGACAGTGTACTGCCAAGATAGGTGAAGTTCTCCGACACCTTCAGAAGACTGTCATGGACTTTGATATTTGGGGTCACAGAATACTTGTCGTCTGGAGTAGGCTGATGGAGCACTTCCGTCTTCTTTGTGCTTATTGTGAGGCCAAAGTTGTCACAGGCACTAGAGAACTTATCAACACAGTTTTGCATGCTATCCTCATCGTGTGCCAGAAGTGCACAATCATCAGCAAATAGTAGGTCACAGACTTGAGTACTTTTGGTTTTGGTTTTTGCCTGAAGTCTCCTGAAGTTGAATAGACTGCCATCAGTTCGGTACTTGATGCTTACCCCTTGAGGAGGAGAGCTAAAGGCTTCTTGTAGCATTGCAGAGAACATGATGCTGAACAGAGTTGGGGCTAAGACACAACCCTGTTTTACCCCATTTGTGACAGCAAAGGGCTCTGAAACACTGCCGTTGCTTTTGACTGCAGCTTGCATGCCATCATGAAACTGGCGCACTATTGTGATGAATTCGGGTGGACACCCAAACTTCGCCAAGATTTTCCAGAGGCCTTCACGACACACTGTGTCAAATGCTTTTGTGAGGTCAACAAATGTGATATACAGCGCTTTATTTTGTTCCATGCATATTTCCTGAATCTGTCTGGCAGCAAAAATCAGATCCGCCGTTCCCCTCTCTTTACGAAAGCCACATTGGCTCTCGGGAAGCAAGTCATTTGACGAGAGGTGATCAAGAAGGCGATTCAGAAGCATTCTTGCCAATATTTTGCCAGCAATTGAAAGTAGAGAGATTCCCCGATGGTTGTCACAGACTTGGCTGTCCCCTTTGTTTTTGTACAGATGGATGATTGAAGCATCTTTGAAGTCCTGTGGCAGCTTCCCTGCTTTCAACATATGATTGAACAACTCGGTCAACCTTTCAATAAGCTTTTCTCCACCGAAGGCATACACCTCAGCAGGAATTGAATCCACGCCTGGTGATTTGTTAAAGGACATCTGATTTGTGGCAGTTCGGGTCTCATTTGCTGTGAATGGCTTGGCAAGAGCTGCATTAATAGGAGTCTGAGGGAGGCGGTCAATGGACTCAGTATTTATATTTGATGGCCGATTTAGCACACCTCCGAAATGTTCTGCCCAACGCTGAATTATGGCATTCAATTCAACAATGCGTGTTGAACCATCTGACGCAAGAAGTGGCGTAGTGCCAGAGCGGGATGGTCCAAACACAGCTCGGAGGCTCTCAAAGAACTTTCTAGTGTTGTTTGTGTCGGCATATTTCTGAGTTTCTCTTACTCGCTCTTCAAGCCAGTCATTTTTCATTTTCCTCAGCTTCTTCTGGAGTACACCCTTACATGCACGCAGTGCATCAGCTTTTGCTGTGGAAGAGGGGTCACTGCAGTGAGCTTGGATGAGACTATTTTTTTCTTTGATGAGCACTTTGATTTCATTATCATTATCATTGAACCAGTCCTGGTGCTTGCGGACAGGAAAACCAACTGTGCTGCTGGCGCAAGAGTGTACAGTCGTATTTAGGTCAGTCCAGCTCTGTTCAATGTTCTCAGGGTCAAAAGTCACGCAATCCAATTTTGAGGAGAGTTCTGATGAGATCTCGCTCTGTTTCTCAGCTGAGCAGAGTTTTGAAACATTTAGGCGTTTAGGTGGCGCTTTCCCTTGAGGGCGTCTATTGCGCCTCAATGTTAGTCTGAGCTTGCAAACAATGAGTCTGTGGTCAGTTCCACACTCGGCACCACACATCGCCTTTGTTACAAGGACATCCTTTCTGTCAGTCTTCCTCACAATGACATAGTCTATGAGATGCCAATGCTTTGAGCGGGGATGCATCCATGACGTTCTGTTTCTCACGGGGAGACTAAAATTTGTGTTGGTAATGAACAGGCCAAATTCAGCGCACAAAGTAAGTAAGCGCAACCCATTGTTATTGCATGAACCAACTCCATGAGGGCCCAAAACATTTGGCCACGCTGAGATTTCGGAGCCAACCCTAGCATTGAAGTCCCCCAAGAGAATCAGCTTATCAGCTGCCGGGACAGAGCATATGACAGATTCTAGATCAGAATAGAACTTGTCTTTGGCTTCATCTGGGTTTGTCATGGTGGGCGCATATGCGCTAATGAGGGTGGCTGACTGGCTTTTCCCAACTGGGATCCTGAGTGTCATTAGCCTGTCATTTATTTCAATTGGCATGGACTGCAAGTTTCTGACAAGGTCATTTTTAATTGCAAACCCAACACCATGCTGTCTCGGTTCGACTGCACCCTTGCCTTTCCAGAAGAAGGTGTATCCACCACTGAGCTCTTTGAGTTGGCCACTATCAGGGAGTCTGGTCTCACTGAGTGCCACTATGTCCAGGTTGTACCTGCTGAGCTCAATGGCAATAAGTGCAGTGCGTCTTTCCGGGTTGTTTGAGTTGTCCTGTAGTGTGCGTATATTCCAGGCTCCTAGCCTGAGTAAGCTGAATTTCTTTTTGTTTCGACCGCAAAAAGGGATCCCCACTGGTCGCGGTATACCAGTCAGGGTGATGTGAAGTGGGCTTTCTTTAGGGCACCTTTTCTAGCCCCTTCCTCAGTTGAGGTGAGCAGTGCTATCCTTAAATAAGGCTGCTCAGCTACTGTGGGTGCTGCCTCCCCACGCCTCCACTTCAATCGACGATGAAGCGACCATAGCCCACAGCCACCAACGTGTAGGTCTGTGCTAACAGCTTCCAGTCTATCCAAACCTGCTGCCACCGCACTCGCCCATCGCCGTTGGAATTTTGAGAGGAAAGAAGACGAGACAAAGATGAAAGAAGACGAGGTGAGTGTTAAGACTGGCGCAAAGAATTTGTTTATAGTGAGAAAGAGCTGCGCAAACATCAGACTCACTCTCTCGCCTGGACACAACTTATCCAAGTGGCAAGACAGGGTCAAGACGACTGGAAATGTATCCAGGTGCAGGAGGATGCCAGAGGGACAGTCATATTGCCTGACCGGCTGCCTGTAGGCTACTCCACAGCCTCGCAGTCCCAACTGACTAGGGTGAAAGACCCAAACCAAAGAACACCAATACTGGTGGATGCTCTGTGTCACGATATCCAGGCCAGAGTGACGGTATATTGCCATCTGCCCTATCAATCAACCACTGGCCTGCTGCCGCCAGCTTCGAAGGTGCGTCCGGGAAGTTTGCTCAATTCTTCGTCTGTGATTTAGGCAAACAAGCCTATGACCACACCGCTACCGGGGGCGAATATGAAGGACTCAAGTACTGAGGGTCACATTGTGCCCTAGCATGTGGCCGTTGGGTTAGATGAAACCTCCTCCGCCCTGGCCGTTTGCACCGACAGGTGCACGCCCACTGATACCATGCTAGCGTACCAGTTCATGAAACAGGTTGTACTGGATTACATGTTACCAGTAGCAGATTTTTCTGACCTGACGCCATTTTTCACAGACAGTGACATACACATTATTAAATATACGTGTAATGATTGCACGTCACTGATAGGATTTTTCAGAAAAGAGATTTTTTGAAACTTCGTATGCGTATGGTAGTTACCCAGCAAGCTGGAAATCCCTGAATAAATATTCATAAAATTATTCATTTCAGGTTGATGTACATGGATGGATGGATGGATGGCTGGATGGATGGATGGATGGATGAATCGAGGAAGCACCGATGAATGGATGAGCATGAACGTATATTTGGATGTACAAAAAGGAACAACGAATACATGAAGGGAAAGATCTATAGATAGATGAATTTCATGGGTCAAAATCCTTTCTAATCCATGAAAAGCTGCTAGACCAAAAGTAAAACAACAGCGAACACGCGCGCATGCACGCAAGCGTGCAAAAAGTTTATAAACAACGTAATACGCCAAGGACGTAAATGTTGGGCGTCCAACTAAAAATAAACAATAATATAATATCAATGTGATTTCCTGTGGCTTCCGGGGGAAACATGATCAACACTTTAACGTGTTCTATTTACGTTAACTTTATTCCATTATTTAATTAGGCCAAAGAATTATTAGAAAAATAAGGAGGAATTTTATTTTGAAAGCCATAAGTGGGTTTTCATTTCTCATTGTTATATTTCCTTTGAGCTCCCAAATATCCTATATTGAAAGGTGAAACGTGCAATGTTACACATTTTCTCCATATTGTTGGTTCTATTCCCTAAATTAGACTTGGAGTGGGGGGGGGGGGGGGACATTAAAGTGGGTTTAGTGAGAGAGGCAAGAGACAGACAGGGATGAAAATATCGTAACAGTGACAATAGAGAGTCAGGGGTGAAAATATTATAACAGAAATAATAGAAAGACGGGCAGAGATGTCGTAACGGATATAATTGTTGAAAAACAGGTGAAATCTCATAATAGAGATAATAGGAAGTCAGGGGTGGAGATATAGCAGGGACAACAGAGACACAGGGGTGAAATTATTTTAACAGAGAACAAAGAGAGACGGGGCTAGAGATATCATAACGGAGACTATAGAGTGACGAGGGTGAAGAGCAGCCAAAAAGCCTTTTGCTATGTTTGCGAACGTTGATGTACAAATAGATAGATAGATAGACAGACAGACAGACAGACAGACAGACAGACAGACAGACAGACAGACAGACAGACAGACAGACAGACAGACAGACAGACAGACAGACAGACAGACAGACAGACAGACAGACAGACAGACAGACAGACAGACAGACAGACAGACAGACAGACAGACAGACAGACAGACAGACAGACAGACAGACAGACAGACAGACAGACAGACAGACAGACAGACAGACAGACAGACAGACAGACAGACAGACAGACAGACAGACAGACAGACAGACAGACAGACAGACAGACAGACAGACAGACAGACAGACAGACAGACAGACAGACAGACAGACAGACAGACAGACAGACAGACAGACAGACAGACAGACAGACAGACAGACAGACAGATAGATAGATAGATAGATAGATAGATAGATAGATAGATTAGATCACACATATAAAATATAACTATGTCTATCTGCTTTTGCTGAGATAATTCTCTGTCCCTTTTGAGTTCAGCCCTCGCCCACTCACCAGTTGTTGCACATGCCCTCGCACGTGGCTCTTTACAAATGATGAGCCAGACAGAAACCGTGCCTGATGTTTTCCATTTAAAATAAATCAAACTGGAATCAAACCGGATCCCACACGCCGAAGACATAATCAACTTAAACAATATTCTGAACTAAAACTGGACCGTAGTATATTTTTCAGGTCTTTTCGAATAAAGACAATGGAAATTCAGATAAAGCTGATTCGGCGACAGGTGGCTTGATAAAGTTTTATTCACCAAGCCACGTGATGTTGATTATATTTGTACGTGTATGTTGCAACATGGCGATTGCTATGTCCAAAAATATGTCCATATTTTGAAACAATAAATTACTGTTGTCAATGACGCACATTTCAGGACTCTGAAAAATCATCCCAAAATAATTTTAGAAATAATCTGCCATTGTTGATCATGTTTGTTGTTTTTGTTCCGATCTCAGGTTGTTGCACGAAGCTTCTGGGGGTTGGAGACAACAGAAAAATCAAACTAGAGGAATTTTTCCACTGCTGATCTTGTTTGTGTCCGTCTGGAAGAAGACGTCCCAGTTGACAACAATTGTGGCTTTCCGGTATGTGCGTATAAAGCAGGAATTTTGAGAAACGAAATTGGTGGTGGTGGGGGGTGGGGTTGGGGGGAAGGGTGGTGGTTCGTGGACAAGAAAGAAACCGGTTATATTCTTTCTTTCTGTCTTTCTTCCTTCATTTCCTTCTGTCTGTCTATCTGTCTTTCTTTCTTTTATATTTCTTTCTTCATTTCTTCTGTCTTTCTTTCTTTCTTCATTTCTTTCTTTCTGTCTGTCTTTCTTTCTTTCTTTCTTCATTTCTGTCTGTCTGTGTTTCTTTCTTTCTTTCTGTCTGTCTTTCTTTCTTTCTTCATTTCTTTCTTTCTGTCTGTCTTTCTTTCTTTCCTTCTTCATTTCTTTCTTTCTTTCTATCTGTCTTTCTTTCTGTCTGTCTTTCTTTCTTTCTTTTTTTCTTTCTTTCTGTCTGTCTTTCTTTCTTTCTTTCTTTCTTCATTTCTTTTCTTTATTTCTGTCTGTCTTTCTTTCTTTCTTTCTTCATTTCTTTTCTTTCTTTCTGTCTGTCTGTCTTTCTTTCTTTCTTCATTTCTTTCTTTCTGTCTGTCTTTCTTTCTTTCTTTCTTTCTTCATTTCTTTTCTTTCTTTCTGTCTGTCTTTCTTTCTGTCTGTCTTTCTTTCTTTCTTTCTTTGTTTCTTTCTTTCTGTCTGCCTGTCTTTCTTTCTTTCTTTCTTTCTTCATTTCTTTCTGTCTGTCTGTCTTTCTTTCTTTCTATCTGTCTTTCTTTCTTTCTTTCTTCATTTCCTTTTGTCTGTCTTTCTTTCTTTTTTCTTTCTTCATTTTCCTTTCTTTCTTTTTCATTTCTTGCTTTCTGTCTGTCTGTTTGTCTTTCTTTCTGTCTTTCTTTCTTTCTTTCTTTCTTCATTTCTTTCTTTCTTTCCATCTGTCTTTCTTTCTTTCTTTCTTTCTTCATTTCTTTCTTTCTTTCTATCTGTCTTTCTGTCTGTCTGTCTGTCTTTCTTTTTTTCTTTCTTTCTTTCTTTCTTTCTTTCTTTCTTAATTTCTTTCTTTCTTCATTTCTTTCTCTGTGTCTTTCTTTCTTTCTTTCTTTCTTTTTTTTCTTTCTTCATTTCTTTCTCTCTGTCTTTCTTTCTTTCTTTTTTTTCTTTCTTCATTTTTCTCCTTCTTTCTTTCTTTCTTTCTGTCTGCCTGTCTTTCTTTCTTTCTTTCTTCATTTCTTTCTTTCTGTCTGTCTGTCTGTCTGTCTGTCTGTCTGTCTTTCTTTCTGTCTGTCTGTCTTTCTTTCTGTCTGTCCTTCTTTCTTTCTTTCTTTCTGTCTGTCTTTCTTTCTTTCTTCATTTCCTATTGTCTTTCTTTTTTCTTTCTTTCTTTTTTATTTCTTTCTTTCTGTCTTTCTTTCTTTCTGTCTGTCTTTCTTTCTTTCTATCTGTCTTTCTTTCTTTCTTTCTTCATTTCTTTCTTTCTTTCTTTCTTTCTTTCTTCATTTCCTTTTGTCTTTCTTTCTTTCTTTTTTCTTTCTTTTTTTTAAATTTTTTTCTTTCTGTCTGCCTGAATTTCTTTCTTTCTTTTTTCGTTCTTTCTTTTTTTTTTTCGTTCTTTCTTTCTTCCTTGTAAACTGGTTGTTGATGTCAGTTGTGTGGTTGCTCTGTGTTCAGTCATTTTCTCTGAATTGTTTAGCCCTATGCTACTTCATGTGCCCTTAAGGGGAGGGGGGGGGGGGGAGGGGACAAGGTTTGAAGTGATCAATGTGAGTGAAATGGTGGATGTCTGAATGAGTGAGTGAATCTGTGTGAATGACTGAGTGGGTGAATGTGTGTGTGTGAATGAGTGAGTGAGGGAAATGTTGTGAATAGTTAGTGAGTGAATGAGTGTGCATGATTGTGTGTGTTTGAGTGAGTCAATGTTTGTGTGAGTGAGTGAGTGAGTGAGTGAGTGAGTGAGTGAGTGAGTGAGTGAGTGAATGTATGCGTGTTTGAATGAGTGAGAGAAAGAGAGTATTGTGAATGAGTAAGTGGGTGGATGTGTATATGAATGAGTGATTAAGTGAATGTGTGTGAATGAGTGAGGAATGAATGTGTGTGAATGAGTCAGTGAATAAATGTGTATGAATGAATGAGTAAATGAATGTGTGTGAATGAGTCAGTGGATAAATGTGTGTGAATGAGTCAGTGAATGAATGTGTATGAATGAGTCAGTGAACAAATGTGTGCGTGGACGAAGTGAGTGGATAAATAAGTGAGTGACTTCTTCTGGTCCATGTACAAGAAAACATGATCAAAATAATGATCATGAGCGTTCCTCACTGTCACCTCAGGTTACCCTATCTCGACAAACGACCTTCCAGATAACCATTTAGAGCTTTCAGATTCTGGAATTCACAGCGAGTCAGGACGATAAGGGCCACCTTATTCCTTCCACTGTTTTCTGGGGGTACTATACTGTAGCCAGATTCTCAGAATTTGATCAATTAAACTTTTGTAGACAAAAATCTTTGGTCAAGAGACGCAAGTTCAAATGGTATGGCCATGTTGTGAGACCACCAGGGCTTGCCAAGACATTCCTGCAGGGCGCAGTGCAAGGAGGGAGAAGGAGAGGCAGACAGAGAAAGAGATGGGAGGACAATATCCCAGAATGGACGGGCTTGAGGTTGAGCGATACAATCAGGAGGTCAGAAAACCGAGAGGATTAGAGGATACTGGTTGCCAGGTCACCTATGGCGTCCCACTTGGTCCACAGGACTACGGGATAAAGAGAGAGACGAAAATCTATCTGGAAAAGGGTCGATTTACAAAATAGTTTTATGTGTACAGTTTTAAAACCGAAAATCGTGTAAATATGTAAAAAATAATAATAATGATAATAATAATAATAATTGACATGTACATTTCAGCCTCCTTTACTCATCTTGTCCTCAACATCCTCTCAGCTATTTTTACAGACAATGACGTATAAAAAAAACTCTCTTTGCCTGAGGAGCGGAGCGGAGCGGATACTATGGACAAGTATACAGAGACAGTGAGTGTTTTACGTTATTGTCCGTAAAATGAGCGGAGCGGAGCGGATGCTGTGGACAAGAGTAGTTGGGAAGGACAAAATGGACCACGGGTCCAAGCCAGAAATTAAAAAAAAAAATTTTATGGAGTACTACATGCTATAGTAATATTTATTAGTTAAAGGTGTTTGTTGTTCCCAAGTGGCTTTGATTTGATCTTTTATGGCTGTTCAATAAAACAGTACAATAAATGGCAGCTCATGGGCTACGGGCATACACTATAAGGTCCTATTTTTGTGTGTGTGTGACAAACATTGCAAAGATGTTACCCTAAAAGAAGTTCTGCTAACAACATTTTACGGAATTACCTTCACATCTAGAAATTCCATTGCATGAATTTGTGACCAAATGGACGTAGTGCAGACACTGTAAACACTCATTTGTGATAAACACTGCTAAATTCGAAATACATTTTTCTAACACAACTTCAGGGTGTAATTAAGATCAGAAATTTTCAGTTTTTGTTGTGGTTGTCATTGTTGTTGGTAGTTAGCCCTTCTGTTGTTGTTGTTCTTGTTGTTGGTAGCTAGCCCTTCTGTTGTTGTTGTTGTTGTTGTTGGTAGCTAGCCCTTCTGTTGTTGTTGTTGTTGTTGGTAGCTAGCCCTTCTGTTGTTGTTGTTGTTGGTAGCTAGCCCTTCTGTTGTTGTTGTTGTTGTTGGTAGCTAGCCCTTCTGTTGTTGTTGTTTGTACCTAGCCCTTCTGTTGTTGTTGTTTGTAGCTAGCCCTTCTGTTGTTGTTGTTTGTAGCTAGCCCTTCTGTTGTTGTTGTTGTTGTTTGTAGCTAGCCCTTCTGCTGTAGTTGTTGTTGTTTGTAGCTAGCCCTTCTGTTGTTGTTATTGGTAGCTAGCCCTTCTGTTGTTGTTGTTGTTGTTTGTAGCTAGCCCTTCTGCTGTTGTTGTTGGTAGCTAGCCCTTCTGCTGTTGTTGTTGTTGTTTGTAGCTAGCCCTTCTGCTGTTGTTGTTTGTAGCTGGCCGTTCTGCTGTTGTTGTTTGTAGCTAGCCCTTCTGTTGTTGTTGTTGGTAGCTAGCCCTTCTGTTGTTGTTGTTGTTGTTTGTAGCTAGCCCTTCTGCTGTTGTTGTTTGCAGCTAGCCCTTCTGTTGTTGTTGTTATTGTTTGTAGCTAGCCCTTCTGTTGTTGTTGTTGTTGTTTGTAGCTAGCCCTTCTGTTGTTGTTGTTGGTAGCTAGCCCTTCTGTTGTTGTTGTTTGTAGCTAGCCCTTCTGTTGTTGTTGTTGGTAGCTAGCCCTTCTGTTGTTGTTGTTTGTAGCTAGCCCTTCTGTTGTTGTTGTAGTTGTTTGTAGCTAGCCCTTCTGTTGTTGTTGTTGTTGTTTGTAGCTAGCCCTTCTGTTGTTGTTGTTGTTGTTGGTAGCTAGCCCTTCTGTTGTTGTTGTTGTTGTTTGTAGCTAGCCCTTCTGTTGTTGTTGTTGTTGTTTGTAGCTAGCCCTTCTGTTGTTGTTGTTGTTTGTAGCTAGCCCTTCTGTTGTTGTTGTTGGTAGCTAGCCCTTCTGTTGTTGTTGTTGTTGGTAGCTAGCCCTTCTGTTGTTGTTGTTGGAAGCTAGCCCTTCTGTTGTTGTTGTTGGTAGCTAGCCCTTCTGTTGTTGTTGTTGGAAGCTAGCCCTTCTGTTGTTGTTGTTTGTAGCTAGCCCTTCTGTTGTTGTTGTTGTTTGTAGCTAGCCTTCTTTTGTTGTTGTTGTTGTTGGTAGCTAGCCCTTCTGTTGTTGTTGTTGTTGTTGTTTGTAGCTAGCCCTTCTGTTGTTGTTGTTGTTGTTTGTAGCTAGCCCTTCTGTTGTTGTTGTTGGTAGCTAGCCCTTCTGTTGTTGTTGTTTGTAGCTAGCCCTTCTGCTGTTGTTGTTGGTAGCTAGCCCTTCTGCTGTTGTTGTTGTTGTTTGTAGCTAGCCCTTCTGTTGTTGTTGTTTGTAGCTAGCCCTTCTGCTGTTGTTGTTGGTAGCTAGCCCTTCTGCTGTTGTTGTTTGTAGCTAGCCCTTCTGTTGTTGTTGTTGGTAGCTAGCACTTCTGTTGTTGTTGTTGTTGTTTGTAGCTAGCCCTTCTGCTGTTGTTGTTTGTAGCTAGCCCTTCTGTTGTTGTTGTTGTTGTTTGTAGCTAGCCCTTCTGTTGTTGTTGTTGTTGGTAGCTAGCCCTTCTGTTGTTGTTGTTGTTGTTTGTAGCTAGCCCTTCTGTTGTTGTTGTTGTTGTTTGTAGCTAGCCCTTCTGTTGTTGTTGTTTGTTTGTAGCTAGCCCTTCTGTATTTGTTGTTGGTAGCTAGCCCTTCTGTTGTTGTTGTTGTTGTTGTTGTTGGTAGCTAGCCCTTCTGTTGTTGTTGTTGTTGTTTGTAGCTAGCCCTTCTGTTGTTGTTGTTGTTGTTTGTAGCTAGCCCTTCTGTATTTGTTGTTGGTAGCTAGCCCTTCTGTTGTTGTTGTTGTTGTTTGTAGCTAGCCCTTCTGTTGTTGTTGTTGTTGTTTGTAGCTAGCCCTTCTGTTGTTGTTGTTATTTGTAGCTAGCCCTTCTGTTGTTGTTGTTGGTAGCTAGCCCTTCTGTTGTTGTTGTTTGTAGCTAGCCCTTCTGTTGTTGTTGTTGTTTGTAGCTAGCCCTTCTTTTGTTGTTGTTGTTGTTGGTAGCTAGCCCTTCTGTTGTTGTTGTTGTTGTTTGTAGCTAGCCCTTCTGTTGTTGTTGTTGTTGTTTGTAGCTAGCCCTTCTGTTGTTGTTGTTGTTGTTTGTAGCTGGCCCTTCTGTTGTTGTTGTTGTTGTAGTTGTTGGTAGCTAGCCCTTCTGTTGTTGTTGTTGTTGTTGTTGTAGTTGTTTGTAGCTAGCCCTTCTGTTGTTGTTGTTGTTGTTGTTGTTGGAAGCTAGCCCTTCTGTTGTTGTTGTTGGTAGCTAGCCCTTCTGTTGTTGTTGTTGGTAGCTAGCCCTTCTGTTGTTGTTGTTTGTAGCTAGCCCTTCTGTTGTTGTTGTTGGTAGCTAGCCCTTCTGTTGTTGTTGTTGTTGTTGTTGGTAGCTAGCCCTCCTGTTGTTGTTGTTTGTAGCTAGCCCTTCTGTTGTTGTTGTTGGTCACTAGCCCTTCTGTTGTTGTTGTTGTTGTTGTTTGTAGCTAGCCCTTCTGTTGTTGTTGTTGTTGTTTGTAGCTAGCCCTTCTGTTGTTGTTGTTTGTAGCTAGCCCTTCTGTTGTTGTTGTTGGTAGCTAACCCTTCTGTTGTTGTTGTTGTTGGTAGCTAGCCCTTCTGTTGTTGTTGTTGTTGGTAGCTAGCCCTTCTGTTGTTGTTGTTGTTGGTAGCTAGCCCTTCTGTTGTTGTTGTTGTTGGTAGCTAGCCCTTCTGTTGTTGTTGTTGTTGGTAGCTAGCCCTTCTGTGGTTGTTGTTGTTGGTAGCTAGCCCTTCTGTTGTTGTTGTTGGAAGCTAGCCCTTCTGTTGTTGTTGTTGGTAGCTAGCCCTTCTGTTGTTGTTGTTGGAAGCTAGCCCTTCTGTTGTTGTTGTTGGTAGCTAGCCTTTCTGTTGTTGTTATTGCTGCTGTCTTTATTTTTGTTATTGTTTTGATGTCGCCGTAGTGGTAGTTATTGTTGTTATTTATTTCCCTGTAGATATTGCTGCTTTATTTCATTGTTAGTCCATGTTATTATTATTGCTGTTATCATAATAATAATAATTATTTTTATTATTTGTATACACTCGTATATATATAATAAATATCTCGCCACTGTAGACAGAAAAACCTTTAGCATACAAGCACTATATAATAATGTACTTCCACGAAACAAGCAAGTGCTTGCTTTGCTCATTGCCTTTAACACCTGATAACAATAACATAAAACCGATTTAGAGATACATCTAGAGTCTACACACAACCATCATTTAGCATTGTACATGAAAAGACAACAGATAGATTAAAAACAACAACACAAAAAAATTGTGAAGGTGCTGAAAACCATGTTGAACCCGTAAGTCCTCTTTCACACACATCGACCAAATGCCGTCCGCCGTACACGGCGAGATGCCGTGGTCGATGTGTATGTAAGTGCCCATAGACTGTAGTGGTTATTTCAATGCACGGACGGCGAAAAGTCGATGTGTGTGTGTAAGAGCCCTAAGTATACACGTTGAAGCTACTGCACAGTGCCGTTGTTAATGCATTGTATGTATGTCA